>JAEEGE010000104.1:0-22059 GCA_036346955.1 Dipus sagitta | reverse complement strand
CGATTTCACGGGAATATGTGCGTTTCTTCTCAATTTGCGTGTAAGTCTTTGTTTTGGGTATTTAACCCCAGAGTTTCTTGTTAAGTCTCTACATTGCAGCCTGTAGTTTGCAGAGCTACGCTCAGAAGGATGCTGCTAGAGAGTATGATTCGGAAGGAAATGTTACGTTTGTTTTGATATGTCGTGACCTTCTTTGGTTTGGTACTAGTTAACACAATGTGTTTCTTCTTAAGTTGTTTACATTGCGTTTAGTTAAAGATGTAACTCTAGAAAGTTTACATGAGGACTCTGTGATTAGATACGAATATGTACCTTTTGTTTCATTTGGCATATACATCTAGTTTTGTACTAGTTAACTCAATGCGTTTCTTCTTTAAGTCCTTTACATTGCAGTGGTAGTTTAATGAATATAAATGTAATAAGGGTTCAAGAGATGTGACTAGAATACGATTATGATACGTTTCTTTTTTTGCCAGTGTCGTCCTGTTTTGTAGGTTCTTAACACAATGAGTTTATATTTATTCTCTAATTGCAGCAGTAGTTTGCCTCGCTAACTTAGGAAAGATTGACCAAGATGTGTGTGAGTAGGTATAATCATGTATGTTTGATTTGGCGTGAACCTCTTTAGTTTGTATAGTTTTAACACCAATGTGTTTCTTCTTAAGTTCGTCCTCAATGCAGTTTACGTTACAGAGATAACTGTAACTGAGGGTTTTAAGAGCTGGTGATTCAAAGGAATATCTAGGTTTCTTTCATTTGCCGTGTACGTCTTTGTTTGTGTTGTAACTTAACACATTGAGTTTCTTGTTAATTCTCTCATTGAGCTGTAGTTTGCCTAGCTAACTCTAGAAGGATGACGCACAGATTGTACGTGGATACGAATGAACATGTACATTTATTTTGTCCGTGAACCTTCTTTGGTTTGGATAGTTAACACAATGGTTTCTTCTTAAGTTACTTTACATTGCAGATGCTTAGTTAATAGAGGAAACTCTACATAAGGTTCTCCTAGAGGACTCTGGGATTTAGAATCGAAGATGTACTTATGTTTGTTTTTTTACATGAACATCTTTGTTTGTAAAAATAAAATATGTATTTTTCTTAAGTTCTTTACATTGCAGTCTTGGTAGTTTACTGAGATAATCTTGTAATAAGGTTCAAAAGTGAGTTTGCGATTATTGAAAGTATACGTCGTTTCTTTAATTTGCGGTGTAGTCTGTGTTTTGTTGTACTTTAACACAATGAGTTCTTGTATTTCTTCATTGCTGTGTAGTTTGCCGAGCTAAATCTGGAGGATGACAGAGAGAGTTGTGAATGGATATGAACATGTACTTTTGATTTATCGTGTGAACTGTATAGTTTGTACTAGCTACAGGAAGTATGTTTCTTCTTAAGGGTCTTTACAATGCAGTTCTTAGTACAGCTGATATGTAACAGCGGTTTTCTAGTGACTGCTATATCAAAGGATATGTCGTTCTTATTTACTTGCCGTGTACGTCTTTTTGTGTGTATTTTACAAATGAGTTTCTTGTAAATTTCTTACATGGCAGCTGTAGTTTCCCTCGCTAATGTCGAGAAAAGGATGATGCTAGAGAGTATGATTCGGAATAGGATAAAATGTACGTTTGTTTGAGTGTGTGACCTTCTTTGGTTTGTACTAGTTAACACTATGTGTTTTACATAGTTCTTTAATTGCATTTCTAGTTAATAGGGGGGGTATCTAATCGGGGTTTACAAGAGACTCTGTTTACAAACAATATAAACTTTTGTTTATCTTGGCATGAACATCCTTTGTTTGTACTAGTTAATCAATGTGTTTATTCTTAACTTTTTTTTCAACTTGCAGTTCTAGTTTATAGAGATAACTATAATAAGTTTTCAAGGGACTCGGTGATTAGAAACGAATAGGTACTTTTGTTTCATTTGGCTATGAACATCTTTGTATTGTCAACTCATTTAGTGGTTCTTCTTTTGTTCTATGACATTGCAGTTGTGGTTTATCGAGATAAGTGTAATTCGGGCTCAAAGAGAGTGTGTTTAGAAACGAATTTGTCCATTTCTTCAATTCCATGTACGTCTTTGTTTGTTGTGCTTAACACAATGAGGTTCTTGTTAATTCTTACATTGCAGCTGTAGTTTGGAGTTACTCTAGAAAGGATGACGTATGTGTTTTGTGTTTTGGAAGGAAATGTAGGTTTGTTTGATTTGTGGTGAATCTTTGCTTTGGACTAGTTAACACAATGTGTTCTTCTTAAGTTCTTTACATTGCTGTTCTAGTTACTAGAGGCTTTTCTTATAGGGTTTACAAGAGACTCTGTGATTAGAAACGAATATGAACTTTTGTTTCATTTGGCATGAACATCTTTGTATAGTTGACTCAATGTGTTTCTTCTTTTCTTCTTTACATTGCAGTTGTGGTATAATGGAGATAAGTGTATAAGGGTCAATGAAGTGTGATTAGAAACGG
Organism: Dipus sagitta; assembly: GCA_036346955.1. Taxonomy (NCBI): domain Eukaryota; kingdom Metazoa; phylum Chordata; class Mammalia; order Rodentia; family Dipodidae; genus Dipus; species Dipus sagitta. Next base: position 19,592 of record JAEEGE010000104.1, on the reverse strand, counting down.
AAATTGTACTTTCTTTCATTTCTGTACGTCTTTGTTTTGTTGATGCTTAACACAATGAGTTTCTCTTTAATCTCTAATTGCAGGCTGTAGTTTGCCAAGCTTTAACTCTAGAAAGGATGCGTAGAGAGAGTGAGTAGGAATGAACATCTTCTTTGTGATGATTTGGCTCTTGACGTCTTTAGGTTGTATCGTAACACAATGTGTTTCGTCTTCAGTTACTTTACAATGCAGTTCTAGTTCTACTGAGGGAACTGTAATAAGTGTTCAAGAGGAGGTGATGATTAGAAAAGAATTGAAAGTTTCTTTCATTTGTCGTGTACCGTCTGTGTTTTGTTGTACTTAACACAATGAGTTATCTTGTTTATTTCTACATTGCAGCTGTAGTTTGCGAGCTAATCTAGAAAAGGATGATGCTAAAGGTGTGGTTAGGAAGCAGGAACATGTACGTTTGAGTTCGTGGGAATTTGTGGCTTGTATAGTTAACACAATGAGCTTACTTCTTAAGTTCTTTACTTGCAGTTCTAGTTTATAGAGGCTAAACTAAGAGACTCTCTGATTAGGAACGAATATGTACCTTGTTTATTTGGCTAATGAACATCTTTGTCCTAATTCAAACAATGGATTTCTTTAATTTCTTTACATTGCAGTTGTTAGTTTACTGAGGTAACTGTATAAGGGTTCAAAGAGTGTTGTGTTTAGAAATGATATATTACGTTTCGTTCAGTTGTCGGTGTACGTCTGTGCTTTTTACTTGTACTTAACACCAATGGTTTCTTGTTAATTCTCTACTTGGCAGCTGTAGTTTGCCGAGCTCACTCTAGAAAGAAAAATGATTGAGGCTAAAGTGTGGTGGTTAGGAATGAATATTCGGTTTGTTTGATTATCGTGAAACTTCTTTGTTTTGTACCAGTTAACACAATGTGTTACTTCTATATTCTTTAATTGCAGTTCTAGTTTATGAGATACTGTAATAGGGTTCAAGAGACTGTGATTAGAAAGGTATGTATGTTTCTTTCATTTGCCGTGTAGTCATTGTTTTGTTGTACTTAACACAATGGTTTTGTTACTCTTAAATTGCAGCTGAATTGTTTGCCGAGCTAACTCAAGAAAGGATGACGCTAGGTGTTATAATAGGACATGATGAACATCTACGTTAGGTTCATTGGCGTGAACGTCTTTGTTTGTTGTACTTAACAACAATGAATTTCTTGTAAATTCCTCTACATTGCACCTGCAGTTTGCTAGCTAAACTCAGAAAGGATGACGCAAGACGTGTGTGATTTCAGAATGAACATGTACGTTTGATTTGAGTGAACCTCTTTAGTTTGTATAGTAAAACACAAATGTTTCTTCTTCAAGTTCTTTACAATGCAGTTCTTGTTACAGAGATAACTGCCGGGTTACGCGATGATTTCACGGAATATGTACGTTTCTTTCATTTGCCGTGTAAGTCCTGTTTTGTGGTATTAACAAATGAGTTTATTCGTATTCCCTATATTGCAGCTGTAGTTAGCCTCGCTAACTCTAGAAAGGATGACACAGAGTGTTTGCGTAGGAATAAAATGTCGTTTGATTTGGCGTGAACCTCTTTAGTTTGTACTAGTTAACACAAGGTGTTTTCTTAATTTCTTCACAATGCAGTTTAGTTACTGAGATAACTGTAACCGGGGTTTTAAGAGACGTGATTTTCAAGGAATCTCTAGGTTTCTTTCATTTGCGTTGTAGTCTTTGTTGTTGTACATTAACACAATGAGTTTCTTGTTAATTCTCTTCCATTGCTGCTGTAGTTTGCCTAGCCTTACTCTAGAATGGATGACGCAAGAGTGTGTGATTCGAATGAACATGTAATGTGATTGTCGTGAACGTTCTTTGGGTTTGTAATAGTTTACACAATGTGGTTCTTCTATGTTCTGTACATTGCAGTGCTAGTTAATAGGTGGTATTTCTCTATTTAAGGTTCACCAGTGATCTGTGATTAGAAAAGAATATGTACTTTTGTTTCGGTTGGCATTAAAATCTTAGTTTTTACTAATTATAAATATTGAATTTTCTTCTAAGTTCTTTTTACATTGCAGTTGTAGTTTATGAGATAACTGTAATAAGGGTTCAAAGAGAGTTTGCGTATTAGAAACGTTCGTACGTTTCTTTAATTTGCGGTGTTACGTCTGTGTTTTGTTGTACTTATCACAATGAGGTTTTCTTTGTAAAATTCTTACATTGCAGCTGTTGTTTGCCGAGCTAACTTAGGAAGGAGACACTGAGTGTTTGATTTAGGAATGAAACATGTACTTTTGATTTATCGTAACCTGTTCAGTTTGTACTACTAACAGAGTATGTTTCTTTTTGTTCTTTAATTTGCAGTTCGTAGTTAAAGAGATTACTGTACAGCGGTTCAAAGTGACTGCGATTTCCAAAGGAATATGTACGTTTCTTTACTTGAGTGTACGTCTTTTTTTGTTGTTTTAAACACAATGAGTTTTCGTGGTAATTCTCTACATTGCAGCTGTAGTTTACCTAGTAATTCGAGAAGAAAGGATGATGCTAGAGAGTATGATTCGGAAGGAAATGTACGTATGTTTGATTTGTCGTGACCTTCTTTGTTTTGTTTCTAGTTTAACACTATGTGTTTCTACTTAAGTTCTTTTCATTGCAGTTCTTGGTAATGGGGTTAACTCTAATAGGGTTTACAAGAGACTCTGTGATTACAAAGAATATTTTCTTTTGTTTCATTTGGGCTTGTAACATCTTTGTTGGTACTAGTTAACTCATTGTGTTTATTCTTAACTCTTTACCTTTGACAGTTTTTGTTTTTAGGGGTAAACTATAAAAAGGGAAGAGCCTGGTTGGGAAAAAGGTTTTCGTTTCTTTGAATTTTTTTTAAGTTAACCAAGGTTTTTTCTTTTTTTTACATTCGTTTGGTTTATGGGATATTAATAAGGAAAGAGATGGATTAGAAAAAAAATTGATTTTTTTTCATTTTCCCTTTATCTTTGTTTTTGTCTTTAACACAGGTTTCTTTAATTTAAATTTGGCGTGAGTTTGGATTTCCCAAAAAAGGATTAGTTAAGGGTTTTTTGGGAAGAAAATTGTTTGTTTATTTGGGTTGAACTTTTGTTTGTATTTAACAAATGGTTTTTTTATTCTTTAATTGAAATTATTTGGGTTACTTAAATTTTCAAGGAGGGGGTTAGAAAAATATGTATTTTTTTTTGGGTGATTCTTTTTTTAATTAACCAAGTGTTTTTTTTTTTCTTTACATCAGGGGTTAAGGGTAATTAAAAGGGAAAAGAGGGGGATTAAAGGAAAAGGGACTTTCTTTCATTTCCTTGTACGTCTTTTTTTGTTGTCTTAAACAATGAGTTTCTTGTTTTTTCTTAATTGGTGTAGTTTCCCAAGCTCCTAAAAGGGTTTCGCTAGAGTTTGTGGTTTTGGAATGCATTTTTTTTTTATTTGGCTTGAACTTCTTTTTTTGTATAGAAACACAATGTGTTTTTCTTAAGTTCTTTACATTCATTTATTTTACGAGGTAATGTAAATTTTCAAAGAGCGTATTAAAAAAAATTTTAAAAACGTTTCTTTCATTTGCGTGTAGTCTTTGTTTTTTTTACTTAAACAATGAGTTTCTTTTTAATTCTCTTTGCAGCTGTAGTTTGCCGAGTAACTCAGAAAGGATGAGCTAGGTGTTTTTAGGAAGAACTTTTTTTTTTATTTGGTGAATTCTTTTGTTTTTAAACACAATGTGTTTTCTTAATTTTTACATTGCAGTTTTGTTATAGAGGAAAATAAAGATTTGATTAGAGAAATTTTTTGTTTTTTTGGCAAAACTCTTTGTTATTAAAAAAAATGTTTTTTAAATTTTTTTTAAAATTGCAGTTTTTTTAAGGGGAAATGTAAAAGGGTAAAAGAGATGGATTTAAAAAAAATTGTACTTTTTTTTTTTTTAGTCTGTTTTTTGTAAAACAAGGTTTCTTTTAAATTCTTACATTCCCAGCTGTAGTTTGCCAGAAACCCTTGGGAAGGATGAGCTAAAGGGTGGTTAGGATTGAAATTCTTTTTGTTTTTTGGGTGAACTTTTTTTTTGTACAGTAAAAAATTGTTCTTCTTAATTTTTTTAAAAAGCGTTTATTTTAGAGTTTTGTAAAGGGTTAAAAAGGGATGGATTAGGGAAATAGGGTTTTTTCATTTGCCCGTGAGTTGTTTTGTTGTATTAACCAAAATGAGTTTCTTTTTAAATTTCTCCCATTGCAGCTGTAGTTTCCCCGGAAATTAGAAAGGATGTGCTAAGTTTTTGGGAAAGAACTTTTTACTTTTTTATTTTGGGTAAATTTTTGTTTTTGTACTTTAACAAAATGTTTCTTTTAATTTTTTACTTTGGGGGTTTTTTTGGGGGTAATTTAAAAGAGGGCCCCTTTGTTGAAGAATGCTTTGTTTTTTTGGGCTAACTCTTTTTTGTACATAAAACCAAGGGGTTTTTCTTAATTTTTTTACATTGCAGTTTATTTTAAGGGGTACTTTTTAAGGGTTCAAAGGGGGTTTGATTAAAAAAATAGTACGTTTCTTTTTTTGGTGTACGTCTGTTTTGTGGTATTAAACACAATGGTTTTTTTATTCTTTTAATTGCGCTTTTGTTTGCCGTAATTAGAAAGGTGACAAAGTGTTGGGTGGGAAATTTAAAAGTGTTGGATTTCGTGAACTCTTTGTTTTAAGAACACAAGTTTTTCTTCTTTAATTTTTAATCAGTTTTTTTACGAGATACTGTAAGGGGGTTAAAGGGGACTGTGTTTTTAAAAGGAATTTATTTTCTTTCATTTGCCGTGAGTCTTGTTTTTGTTGTACTTAACACAATGGTTTCTTTTTAAATTTCTCTCCTTCAGCTGTAGTTTGCCGTAACCAGAAAGGATGACGAAGAGTGTTTTTAAAATGAACATTACTTTGATTTGGCGTGAATTTTTTGGGTTTGTTATTAACACAAGGTTTTTTTTTAATTCTTTACATTGCACCAGTTTGGGGTAACTTAAAAAGGTACCAAGATTGTGTTGAAAAAATTTTTCGTTTGTTTGGGCTGAATTTTTGTTTTTTAAAATTAAAAAAGTTTTTTTCTTAAGTTCTTTTTTGCAGTTGATTTTACTGAGTAACGTAAAAGGGTTCAAAGAGTTTGGTTAAAATATGTACGTTTCTTATTTGCGGGAGCTTGTTTTGTTGTTTTTTAAAAAAAGAGTTTTTGTTAAATTCTCTAATTTGCAGCTGTATTTTGCCAGAAATTGGGGAAGGATGTTAGAGGTGTGATTAGGAATAAACATGTACTTTGTTTTTCGTGAACCTTTAGTTTGTACTAGTAACAATTGTTTCTTCTTAGTTCTTTACATGCTTTAGTTAAGAGTATGTAAAAGGGTTCAAAGGACTGCTTTTAAAAAATTTGACGTTCTTCATTTCCGTGTAGTCTTTTTTTTTGTATTTAAACAATGAGTTTTTGTTAATTTAATTGCAGCTGTAGTTTCAGCAAATTCAGAAAGGATGAGTTTGAGGTATATAGGAAAAAACATTACTTTGTTTTTTTTGCGGATTTTTTGGGTTTTGTAATTAACCAAGGGTTTTTTCTAATTCTTTACATTGCTGCAGTTTGGGGGTTACTCTAAGGGTTTACAAAGATTGTGATTAAAATATGAATTTTTGTTTATTTGGTTAAAATCTTTGTTTTAATTTAACAGTGTTTTTCTTAATTTTTACTTGCGTTTATTTTATGAGTAACTGAAAGTTTTCAAGGAGACTTATGATTAAAAAACGTAGGTACTTTTGTTTATTGGCTGAACTCTTTGTATTAGTTTACTCATGTGTTTTCTTCTTTGTGTTTATTTCATTGCGTTGTGGTTTAATGCTAGGATAAGTATAAAAGGGTCAAAGAAGTGTGATTCAAAAGAATTTGTCTTTTTTTCATTTCTGAAAGTCTTTGTTTGGTTGTTTAAACACAATGAGTTTCTGTAATTCTCTACATTGAGCTGTAGTTTCCCGGGTTTACTGAAGGATGAGGTTTAGAGGTTGATGGAAGGGACCATTTAGGTTTGTTTGATTTGTGGTGCTTTTTGTTTGTACTAGTTAACACAATGTGTTTTTCTTAAGTTTTTTACATTGCAGTTTATTTAAAATAGAGGTACTCTTTTTAAAAAGAGACTCTGTGATTAGAAACAAAATATTACTTTTGTTTCATTTGGCAAACATCTTTTGTATGTTATCAATGGTTTCTTCTTTTCTTTTAAACATTGGGCATTTTGTGGTTTTTTGAGATAATGAAATTTAAGGGTCAAAGAGATGTGATTAAAAACCCGGAAATGTACTTTCTTTCATTTCTGTCGTCTTGTTTTTTTGGAAATACAATGAGTTTTTTTTCTCTAATTGCAGCGTAGTTTGCGGCTAACCCCTAGAAAGGATGACGCTAGAGTGTGTGATTAGGAATGAACATCTTCTTTTGTGTGATTTGGCTGAAACGTCTTTAGTTTGTACTAGTTAACACAATGTGTTTCTTCTTAAGTTCTTTACAATGCAGTTCTAGTTTATGAGGTAACTGTATAAGTGTTAAAAGAGACTGTGATTAGAAAAGAATACGAACGTTTCTTTCATTTGTCGTGTACGTCTGTGTTTTTTTGTACTTAACACAATGAGTTTCTTGTTAATTCTCTACATTGCAGCTGTAGTTTGCCGAGCTAACTCTAGAAAGGATGATGCAAAAGTTTTGTGGTTAGGAATGAACATGTACGTTTGAGTTGTGTGAATTCTGTGGCTTGTATAGTTAACAAAAAATGTGCTTCTTCTTAAGTTCTTTACATTGCAGTTTAGTTTATAGAGGTAAAGCTAGAGACTCTCTGATTAGAACGAATATGTACTTTTTTCATTTGGCAATGAACATCTTTGTACTAATTCAAAACAATGTATTCTTAATTCTTTCATTGGCAGTTGTGTTTACTGAGGTAACTGTAATAAGGGTTCAAGAGAGTCTGTGATTAGAAACGAATGATGTACGTTTCCGTCATTTGTGTGTAGTCTGAGCTTTGTTGTACTTAAACAATGAGTTTCTTGTTAATTCTCTAATTGCAGCTGTAGTTTGCCGAGCTAACTTAGAAAGGATGATGCTAAAGTGTTGGTTAGGAATGAATTGTCGTGTGTTTGATTTATCGTGAACTTCTTGTTTTGTACCAGTTAACACAATGTGTTTCTTCCTATTATTCTTTTACATTACAGTTCTAGTTTACTGAGATTACTGTAATAAGGTTCAAGAGACTGTGATTAGAAAGGAATATGTATGTTTCTTTCATTTGCGTGCTAGTCATTGTTTTGTTGTACTTACACATGAGTTTCTTGTTAATGCTATACATTGCAGCTGTAGTTTGCCGAGCTAATCAAGAAAGGATGACGCTAGAGTGTATAATAGGAAAATGAACATCTACGTTTGTTTCATTTGGCCGTGAACGTCTTTGTTTGTTGTACTTAAACACATGAGTTTCTTGTTTAATTCTTACATTGACCTGCAGTTTGCCTAGCTAACTCTGAAAGGATGACGCAAGAGTGTGTGATTGAGAATGAACATGTACGTTTGATTTGACGTGAACTCTTTAGTTTTTACTAGAAAAAAAGTGTTTTTTTCTTAAGTTCTTTACAATGCAGTTTAGTTACAGAGATAACTGTAACAGGGTTCAAAGAGACTGATTTCACAGGAATATGTACGTTTCTTCATTTGCCCTGTACGTCTTGTTTTGTGGTACTTAACACAATGAGTTTTCTTGTTTAAAATTCTCTACATTGCAGCTGTAGTTTGCCTGCCTAAATCTAGAAAGGATGCTAAGAGTGTGTGATAGGAAAGAACATGTACGTTTGATTTGGCGTTGAACTCTTTAGTTTGTGTACTAGTTAACACAATGTTTCTTCTTAAGTTCTTTACATTGCCCTTCTAGTTTTCTGAGATAACTGTAAAGGGGTTCAAAGAGACTGTAATTTGAAAGGAATATGAACGTTTCTTTCATTTGCGTGTATGTCATTGTTTTGTTGTACTTAACACAATGGTTTCTTGTTACTCTCTACATTGCAGCTGTAGTTTGCCGAGCTAACTCAAGAAAGGATGACGCTAGAGTGTATAATAGGAATGAACATCTACGTTGTTCATTTGGCGTGAACGTCTTTGTTTGTTGTACTTAACACAATGAATTTCTTGTAATTCTCTACATTGCACCTGCAGTTTGCCTAGCTAACTCTAGAAAGGATGACGCAAGAGTGTGTGATTTCAGAATGAACATGTACGTTTGATTTGACGTGAACCTCTTTAGTTTGTATAGTAAAACACAAAGTGTTTCTTCTTAAGTTCTTTACAATGCAGTTCTAGTTACAGAGAATTAACAGCGGTTCAAGAGATGATTTCACAGGAATATGTACGTTTCTTTCATTTGCCGTGTAGTCCTGTTTTGTGGTATTAACACAATGAGTTTATTCTATTCCTCTATATTGCAGCTGTAGTTTGCCTCGCTAACTCTAGAAAGGATGACACAAGAGTGTTGAGTAGGAATAAACATGTCGTTTGATTTGGCGTGAACCTCTTTAGTTTGTACTAGTTAACACAAGGTGTTTTCTTAAGTTCTTCACAATGCAGTTCTAGTTACAGAGATAACTGTAACAGGGGTTCAAAGAGACTGTGATTTCAAAGGAATATTACATTTCTTTCATTTGCCGTGTACGTCTTTGTTTGTTGTACTTAACACAATGAGTTTCTTGTTAATTCTCTCCATTGCAGCTGTAGTTGCTAGCTAATCTAGAAAGGATGAGCAAGAGTGTGTGATTAGGAATGAAACATGTACATTTGATTTGTCGTGAACTTCTTTGGTTTGTACTAGTTAAACACAATGTGTTTCTTCTTAGTTCTTTACATTGCAGTGCTAGTTATAGAGGTAACTCTATAGGTTTACCAGAGATCTCTGTGATAGAAACGATTGTACTTTTGTTTCGTTTGTCATGAACATCTTTGTTTGTACTAATTAAAATATGTATTTCTTCTTAAGTTCTTTACTTGCGTTGTAGTTTACTGAGAAACTGTAATAGGGTTCAAGAGAGTTTTGCGATTAGAAAGTATTACGTCGTTTCTTTAATTTGCGGTGTACATCTGTGTTTTGTTGTACTTAAGGAGTTTTTGTTAATTTCTACATTGCAGTTGTAGTTTGCGAGCTAACTCTAGGAAGGATGACGTAGAGGTGTGATTAGGAATGAACATGTACTTTTGATTTGTCGTGAACTGTTCAGTTTCTACTAGCTAACAGAATATGTTTCTTCTTAGTTACTTTACAATGCAGTTCTAGTTACAGAGATACTGTAAACAGCGGTTCAAAGTGACTGCCGATTTAAAGGAATATGTATGTTTCTTCAATTTGCGTTTACTTCTTTGTTTTGTTGTATTTCACAATGAGTTCTTGTTAATTCTCTCATTGCAGCTGTAGTTTGCCGAGTAATTCTAGAAAGGATCATGTAGAGAGTATGATTCAGAAGGAACATGTACGTTGTTGATTTGTCGTGACCTTCTTTGGTTTGTACTAGTTACACAATGTGTTTCTTCTTAGTTGTTTACATTTGCAGTTCTAGTTAATAGAGGTAACTCTAATAAAAGTTTCATGAGACTCTGTGATTAGATACAAATAATGTACTTTTGTTTCATTTGGCATGTACATCTTTGTACTAGTTAATCAATGTGTTTCTTCTTAAGTCCTTTACATTGCAGTTGTAGTTTATGAGATAACATGTAATAAGGGTTCAAAGAGACTGTGATTAGAAACGTAATATGTAGTTTCTTTCATTTGCGTGTTCGTCCTGTTTTGTGGTACTTAAACCACAATGAGTTTATTCTTATTTCCTCTATATTGCAGCTGTAGTTTGCCTCGCTAAGTCTAGAGGGATGAACACAAGAGTGTGTGATTAGGAATAAACATGTACGTTTGATTTGGCGTGAACTCTTTAGTTTGTACTAGTTAACACAATGTGTTTCTCCTTAAGTTCTTCACAATGCAGTTCTAGTTACAGAGATAACTGTAACAGGGGTTCAAAGAGATGTGATTTCAAAGGAATATCTACGTTTCTTTCATTTGCCGTGTACGTCTTTGTTTGTTGTACTTAACACAATGAGTTTCTTGTTAATTCTCTCCATTGCAGCTGTAGTTTGCCTAGCTAACTCTAGAAAGATGACGCAAGAGTGTGTGATTAGAATGAACATGTACATTTGATTTTGTGAATTCTTTGGTTTGTACTAGTTAACACAATGTGTTGTCTTTCTTAGTTCTTTACATTGCAGTGTAGTTAATGAGGTAACTCTAATAAGGTTTACAAGAGACTCTGTGATAAGAAACGAATATGTACTTTTGTTCGTTTTGCATAAACATCTTTGTTTGTACTAATTAAAAATATGTATTTCTTTTAAGTTCTTTACATTGCAGTTGTAGTATACTGAGATAACAGTAATAAGGGTTCAAAGAGAGTTTGCGATTAGAAATGTAATACGTACGTTTCTTTAATTGCGGTGCACATCTGTGTTTTGTTGTACTTAACACAATGAGTTTCTTGGTAATTCTCTACATTTCAGCTGTAGATTTGCCGAGCTAACTCTAGGAAGGATGACGTAGAGAGTGTGATTAGGAATAAAACATGTACTTTTGATTTGTCGTGAAACCTGTTCAGTTTGTACTTGCTAACAGAGTATGTTTCTTCTTATGTTCTTTACAATTGCAGTTCTTGTTACTGAGGATAGTGTAACAGCGGTTCAAAGTGACTGCGATTTCAAAGGAATATATACGTTTCTTCAATTTGCCGTGTTGTACTTCTTTTTTTTGTTGTATTTACACAATGAGTTTCTTGTTAATTCTCTACATTGCAGCTGTAGTTTACCGAGCTAATTTAGAAAGGATGATGCTAGAGAGTATGATTCAGAGGAACATGTAATTTGTTGGATTTGTCGTGACCTTCTTTGGTTTGTAATAGTTAACACAATGTGTTTCTTCTTAAGTTCTTACTTACAGTTGTAGTTTACTGAGATAACTGTAATAAGCGTTTCAAGAGACTCAGTGATAAGAAAAGGAATATGTTACTTTTGTTTCATTTGGCTTGGACATCCTTGTTTGTACTAGTTACCACAAACACACTTGGTCTATTCCTGTCTGTTCTAGCTTGACTTGATACACTGGTCTTTTCGAGTTCCATGCAGTCTTGGCAGGGACTGTTTTGGTTCTCATCCGGTTTAGACCGGTCTGGACGGGTCTCGTCCTGTCCGTTCTGTTTCCACGGTTCCACTGGCCCGTTCCGGTATGTCCAGTCTGATCCAGTCTTAAACGGTTTGTTCGGTCTCCAACTGGTCTTGACGGTATTCTGGTCCCTTCCAGTTGTTCTGTTCTTGACCATTTTCCACCAGTCTGTTAGCCTCTCTGGTCCTTTCTGCATCTCTGTTGTGTTCAGTTCTTACGGACTCGACCGGTTCCATTCGGTCTTGCATGTCGGGGACTGGTTTCGACTGGTATGTCAGGATCTCCACTGTCCTCAATCTGTCCATTCGGTCTGTTCTGATCATTTTGGTGAGGTGGACACGACAGGTCTGTTCTAGTCTATTGTATTTAGACTGGGTCTCAATGGTTACTATTCCGTCTCATCCGGTCTTGACTGTCCTTTCATTCTTTTCAGTCGGAGTGTTTAGGACATTCTCGTCGGTTGTTCTCTGTTTTGACTGGTCTGGACCAATCTGTTCACTCTCATCCGGTCAGTTTTCATCTGATGGTTTGTCTGATCCGTTCGGATTGTTCCAGTCTCAACTGGTCTCAATCAGTCCTTCCTGTATCATCCGGTCTTGACGGGGCACATTCGGTCTCTTCCATGCCGTAGTTCAGTTGTTCTGGTCTTGACTGGTCTCGACGGTCATTCGTGTCTGTCCTTTATGTTCCGGAGGAGTACTGGTCTCGAGTAGCCTCATGGGTCTCATCCAGTCTCTCCATATCGATGGTCTCGAGCGGTCCATTCAGGTCTTATCTTGGTCTTTGTGGTCTTGACCGGTTACTTTCAGACTTGTTGGTCCGTTTAGGCATGGACTGCTCTTGACAGGATGTTCCAATCTCTTCCAGTTCCTTAGGAATGAACATGTACGTCTGTTTGATTTGGCGTGAACTTCTTTGGTTTGCATAGTTTACACGTGTATGTTTCTTAGGTTCCTTACATTGCATTTGTAGTTTATGAGATAACTGTATTAAAGGTTCAGAGACTCTATGATTAGAAATGATATGTACGTTTGTTTCATTTGCCGTGTATTCTTTGTTTGTGCTAATTAGCACATGTGTTTCTTGTTAAGTTCTTTGCTTTATAGTGCTAGTTTACAGAGATAACTGTAATTGGGTTTACAAGAGACTCTGTGATTAGAAATGAATATGTACATTTCTTTCATTTTACAGGTGAATATTTCTTTGTACTAGTTTAACACAATGCATTTCTTTTAAGTTCTTTACATTGCAGTTCTAGTTATAGAGATAACTCTAATAAGATTTACAAGAGACTGTGATTAGAACGAATAGGTACTTTTGTTTCATTTGGCATGAACATCTTTGTATAGTTAACTCAATGTGTTTCTTTTTTGTTCTTTACATTGCAGTTGTGGTTTAATGAGATAAGCGTAATAAGGGCTCAAAGAGAGAGTGATTAGAAACGATTTGTACATTTCTTTCATTTCATGTACGTCTTTGTTTTGTTGTGCTTAACACAATGAGTTTCTTTTTAATCTCTACATTGCAGCTGTAGATTGCAAGCTAACTTAGAGAGGATGACGCTAGAGTGTGTGATTAGGAATGACATCTTCTTTTGTGTGATTTGGCGTGAAGTCTTTAGTTGTGTATAGTTTAACACAATGTGTTTCTTCTTAAGTTCTTTACCAATGCAGTTCTAGTTTACTGAGGTAACTGTAATAAGTGTTCAAAGAGACTGTGATAGAAAAGAATCACAAAGTTTCTTTCATTTGCGTGTACGTCTGTGTTTTGTTGTACTTAACAATGAGTTTCTTGTTAATTTTCTACATTGCAGCTGTTAGTTTGCGAGCTAAACTCTAGAAAGGATGATGCTAAGTGTGTGGTTAGGAATGAACATGTCGGTTGAGTTGGTGTGAACTTCTGTGGTTGTAATAGTTAACACATTGTGCTTCTTCTTAAGTTCTTTACATTGCAGTTTAGTTTATAGAGGTAACTAAGAGACTCTCTGATTTAGAAACGAATATGTACTTTGTTTCATTGGCATGAACATCTTTGTACTAATTAAAACAATGTATTTCTTAATTTCTTTACATTGCAGTTGTAGTTTACTGAGGTACTGTTAATAAGGGTTCAAAGAGGTCTGTGATTAGAACGAATTATGTACGTTTCCGTCATTTGTGGTGTACGTCTGTGCTTTGTTGTACTTAACACAATGAGTTTATTGTTTATTCTTACATTGCAGCTGTAGTTTGCGAGCTAACTCTAGAAAGTTATGATGCTTAAAGTGTGTGGTTAGGAAATGAATATGTACGTTTGTTTGATTTATCGTGAATTCTTGATTTGTACCAGTTAACACAAGTGTTTCTTCTATATTTTTTACATACAGTTCTAGTTTACTGAGATTACTGTATAAGGGTTCAAGAGACTGTGATTAGACAGGAATATGTATGTTTCCTTCATTTGCCGTGTATGTCATTGTTTTGTTGTACTTAACACAATGAGTTTCTTGTTATCCTCTACATTGATCTGTAGTTTGCGAGCTAACTCAAGAAAGGATGACGCTAGAGTGTATATAGGAATGAACATCTACGTTTGTTTCATTTGGCGTGAACGTCTTGTTTGTTTTGTACTTAACAAATGAGTTTCTTGTTAATTCTTACATTGCACCTGCAGTTTGCCTAGCTAACTCTAGAAAGGATGAAGCAAGAGTGGTGATTAGGAAATGAACATGTACGTTTGATTTGACGTGAACCTCTTTAGTTTGTATAGTTAACACAATGTGTTTCTTCTTAAGTTCTTAACAATGCAGTTCTTGTTACAGAGATAATTTTGTAACAGTGGTTCAAAGAGATGATTTCACAGGAATATGTACGTTTCTTTCATTTGCCGTGTACGTCTTTGTTTGTTGTACTTAACACAAGGAGTTTCTTGTTAATTCTCTACACTGAGCTGTAGTTTGCCGAGTAACTCTAGAAAGGATGATGCTAATAGTGTGTGCTTAGGATGAATTGTTAGTTTGATTTGACGTGAACTCTTTGTTTGTACTAGTTAAACAATGTGTTTCTTTTAAGTTCTTAACAATGCAGTTCTAGTTTACAGAGATACTGTAACAGGGGTTCAAAGAGACTGTGATTTACAGGAATATGTATGTTTCTTTCATTTGCCGTGTACGTCTTTGTTTGTTGTCTTAACACAATGAGTTTCTGGTTAATTCTCTCCATTGCAGCTGTATGTTTGCTAGCTAAACTCTAGAAAGGATGACGCAAGAGTGTGTGATTAGGATGAACATGTACATTTGATTTGTCGTGAACTTCTTTGGTTTGTACTAGTTAACACAATGTGTTTCTTCTTAAGTTTTTACATTGCAGTTGTAGTTTACTGAGATAATGTAATAAGCGTTTCAAGAGACTCAGTGATAAGAAAAGAATATGTACTTTTGTTTCATTTGCTTGGACATCCTTGTTTGTATAGTTACCACAAACACACTCTGGTCTATTCTGTCTGTTTGGTCTTGCTTGACTACACGGTCTTTTCGAGTCCATGCAGTCTTGACAGGACTGTTTTGGTCTCATCCGGTTTAGACGGTCTGGACGGGTCTCGTCCTGTCCGTTCTGTTTCCACCGGTCTCCTGGCCGTTCGGTATCGTCAGTCTGATCCAGTCTTTAACGGTTTGTTCGGTCTCAACTGGGCTTGACGGTCCATTCTGGTCCTTCCAGTTGTTCTGTTCTTGACCATTTTCCACAGTCTGTTCCAGCCTCTCTGGTCCTTCTGCACTCCTCTGTTGTGTTCAGTTCTCTTACTGGACTCGACCGGTCATTCGGTTTTGCATGTCTGGACTGGTTTCGATGGTATCGTCAGGTCTCCACTGTCCTCGTCTGTCCATTCCGGTCTGTTCTGATCATTTTGGTGAGTGGACACGACAGGTCTGTTCTAGTCTATGCTATTTAGACTGGTTCAATGGGTACTATCAGTCTCATCCGGTCTTGACAGTCTTTCCATTCCTTTTCAGTCGGAGTGTTTAGGACCATTCTCGTCCGGTCTGTTCTTGTTTTGACTGGTCTGGACCAATCTGTTCCACTCTCATCGGTCAGTTTTATCTAGACTGGTCTTGTCTGGTCCGTTCCGGATTGTTCCAGTCTCAACTGGTCTCAATCAGTCCTTTCCTGTATTCATCCGGTCTTGAGGGACATTCCGGTCTCTTCCATGCCGTAGTTCCGTCTGTTCTGGTCTTGACTGGTCTCGACGGCCATTCGTGTTCGTCCATTATGTTCCGGAGGGTATGGTCTCGAGTTAGCCTCAATGGGTCTCATCAGTCTCTTCCATATCGACTGGTCTCGAGCGTTCCATTCAGGTCTTATCTGGTCTCTTGTGGTCTTGACCGGTTACTTTCAGACTTGTCTGGTCCGTTTAGGCTGATGCTCTTGACAGGACTGTTCCAATCTCTTCAGTTTCCCTTAGGAATGAACATGTACGTCTGTTTTGATTTTGGCGTGAACTTCTTTGGTTGCACTAGTTTACACATGTGTATGTCTTCTTAGGTTCCTTACATTGCATTTGTAGTTTACTGAGATTACTGTATTAAAGGTTACAAGAGGACTCTATGATTAGAAATGAATATGTACGTTTGTTTCATTTTGCCGTGTAATTCTTTGTTTGTGCTATTTAGCCAATGTGTTTTATGTTAAGTTCTTTCCTTTATGTGCTAGTTTACAGAGATAACTGTAATTGGGTTTACAAGAGACTCTGTGATTAGGAATGATATTATGTACGTTAGTTTTCATTTGACAGGAGAATCTTTCTTTGTACTAGTTAACACAATGCATTTCTTTTTAAGTTCTTTACATTGCAGTTCTAGTTTATAGAGAATAACTCTAATAAGATTTACAGGTTCTTTGTGATTAGAGACGATATGTACTTTTGTTTCATTTGGCATGATCATCTTTGTTTTTACTAGTTAACACAATGTGTTTCTTCTTAGGTTTTCATTGCAGTTGTAGTTTACTGAGGTAACTATATATAAGGGTTACAAGAGACTCTGTGATTGGAAAACGAATATTTAAGTTTGTTTATTTGGCCGTAACATCTTGGTTTAATGCTAGTTAACACAATGTGTTTCTTCTTAAGTTTTTACATTGCAGCTGTAGTTTTACGAGATAACTGTAATAAGCGTTTCAAGAGACTCAGTAATAAGAAAGAATATGTACTTTTGTTTCATTTTGCTTGGACATCGTTGTTTGTACTAGTTACCACAATGTGTTCCTCTTATGTTCTTTCCATTGCAGTTGTGTTTACTGAGGTAACTATAATAAGGGTTACAAGAGACTCTGTGATTGGAAACGGATATTTACGTTTGTTTCATTTGCTGTTACTTCATTGTTTGTGCTAGTTAACACATGGTTTTTCTTTTAAGTTCTTTACATTGCGGTTGCAGTTTATAGAGATAGCTCTAATAAGGTTTACAAGAGACTCTGTGATTAGAAAAGGAATATGCACTTTGGTTTCATTTGGCATGAACATCTTTGTTTGTATAGTTAACACAACGTGTTTCTTCTTATGTTATTTGCAGTGCAGTTGTGGTTTACTGAAAAAACGTTAATAAGGGTTATAAGGGACTTGTGATTAGAAAAGACTATGTCGTTTGTTTCATTTGGCGTGAACATCTTGGTTTGTACTTGTTAACACAATGTGTTTTATCTTAATTTTTAGATTGCAGTTCAATTTACAGAGATAACTCTAATACGATTACAAGAGACGGGGTATCTAGAATCAATATGTACGTTTGTTTCTTTGGCCGTTGTTACTTTTTCCTTTATCAAGTTAACACAATGTTGTTTCTTGTCAACTTCTTTTACATCACAGCCGCAGTGTATGGAGTGATCTCTATAAGGATTACGAGACTGTGTGATTAAGCATGAATATGTACGTTTCTTTCATTTGCTGTGTACGTCTTTCTTTTGTTGTACTTAACACAATGAGATTCTATTCTTTACATTGTAGCTGTAGTTTGCGGAGCTAACTCTACTAGGTTAACGCTAGAGTGGGGGGGGATTAGTAAATGAACATGTACGTCTGTTTCATTTGGCGTGAAACTTCTTTGGTTTGTACTAGTTAAACACAATGTGTTTCTTCTTAAGTTCTTTACATTGCAGTTGTAGTTTACTGAGATAACGGTAATAAGCGTTTCAAGAGACTCAGTGATAAGAAAAGATATGTAGTTTTGTTTCATTTGGCTTGGACATCCTTGTTTGTACTAGTTACCACAAACACCTCTGGTCTATTCCTGTCTGTTTGGTTTGACTTGACTACACCGGTCTTTTCGAATCCCATTGCAGTCTTGACAGGACTGTTTTGGTCATCATCGGTTTAGACCGGTCTGGACGGGTCTCGTCCTGTCCGTTCTGTTTCCACGGTCTCCACTGGCCGTTCCGGTATCGTCCAGTCTGATCCAGTCTTTTAACGGTTTGTTCCGGTCCAACTGGTCTTGACCGGTCCATTTGGTCCTTCCAGTCTGTTCTGTTCTTGACCATTTTCCCACAGTCTGTTCCAGCTCTCTGGTCCCTTCTGCACTCCTCTGTTGTGTTCAGTTTCTTACTGGACTCGACGGTCCATTCCGGTCTTGCCATGTCTGGACTGGTTTCGACTGGTATCGTCAGGTCTCCATGTCTCAATCTGTCATTCCGGTCTGTTTGATCATTTCTGGTGAGTGGACACGACAGGTTGTTCTAGTCTATTGCTATTTAGACTGGTTCTCAATGGGTATATCCAGTCTCATCCGGTCTTGACCAGTCCTTTCCATTCCTTTTCAGTCGGAGTGTTTAGGACCATTCTCGTCGGTCTGTTCTCTGTTTTGACTGGTCTGGACCAATCTGTTCCACTCTCATCGGTCAGTTTTCATCTAGACTGGTCTTGTCTGGTCCGTTCCGGATTGTTCCAGTCCAACTGGTCTCAATCAGTCCTTTCCTGTATCATCCGGTCTTTTGACGGGCACATTCGGTCTCTTCCTGCTGTAGTTCAGTTGTTTTGGTCTGACGGTCCATTGTGTCTCGTCCATTATGTTCGGAGGGTACTGGTCCGAGTAGCCTCAATGGGTCTCATCCAGTCTCTTCCCATATCGACTGGTTCTCGAGCGGTCATTCAGGTCTTATTGGTTCTTGTGGTCTTGACCGGTTACTTTCAGACTTGTCTGGTCCGTTTAGGATGGACTGCTCTTGACAGGACTGTTCCAATCTCTTCCAGTTTCCTAGGATATTGAACATGTACGTCTGTTTGATTGGCGTGAACTTCTTTGGTTTGCACTAGTTTACACAGTGTATGTCTTCTTAGGTTCCTTGCATTGCATTTGTAGTTTACTAGATAACTGTATTAAAGGTTACAAGAGACTCTATGATTAGAAATGAATATGTCGTTTGTTTCATTTGCCGTGTTGTAATTCTTTGTTTGTGCTATTTAGCACAATGTGTTTCTTGTTAAGTTCTTTGCTTTATAGTGCTAGTTTACAGAGATAACTGTAATTGGGTTTAAAAGAGGACTCTGTGATTAGGAATGAATATGTACGTTAGTTTCATTTGACAGGAGAATCTTTCTTTGTACTAGTTAACACAATGCATTTCTTTTAAGTTCTTTACATTGCAGTTCTTGTTTTAGAGATAACTCTAATAAGATTTACAAGGTTCTTTGTGATTAGAGACGTATGTACTTTTGTTCATTTGGCATGATCATCTTTGTTTTTACTAGTTAACACAATGTGTTTCTTCTTAGGTTCTTTCCATTGCAGTTGTAGTTTACTGAGGTAACTATAATAAGGGTTACAAGAGACTCTGTGATGGAAACGAATATTTCGTTTGTTTCATTTGGCCGTAACATTTGGTTTAATGCTAGTTAACACAATGGGTTTCTTCTTAAGTTCTTTACATTGCGCTGTAGTTTACTGAGATAACTGTAATAAGGTTTCAAGAGACTCAGTAATAAGAAAGGAATATGTACTTTTGTTCATTTGGCTTGGACATCAGTTGTTTGTATAGTACCACAATGTGTTTCCTCTTATGTCTTTCATTGCAGTTGTAGTTTACTGAGGTACTATAATAAGGGTTACAAGAGATCTGTGATTGGAAACGGATATTTTACGTTTGTTTCATTTGCTGTACTTCATTGTTTGTGCTAGTTAAACAAGGTGTTTCTTCTTAAGTTCTTTACATTGCGGTTGCAGTTTTTAGAGATAGCTCTAATAAGGTTTACAAGGGAGTCTCTGTGAATTAGAAAAGAATATGCACTTTGGTTTCATTTGGCATGAACATCTTTGTTTGTACTAGTTAACACAACGTGTTTCTTTTATTGTTATTTGCAGTGCAGTTGTGG
>JAEEGE010000123.1:0-24352 GCA_036346955.1 Dipus sagitta | reverse complement strand
TTGTTTGTTTTTACTTCGCGGCAACCAGTAAGACAACAAAACCCAAAACCCGTATTTTAGGTGAAACAGGAAAAAGTAAATTTGTTCGTTCTATTTCTCTTCTCAAAATAATACATTAGAAACAAACTAGTTTATGTGAAACATTTTAAGGTAAAGTTTGTTCATTGTGCTTCGCTCCATCAGGATAAGACAACAGAAACAAACAGTAGTTAATGTGAACCAATAAGGTAAATTTGTTCGTTCTACTTCGCTTCATCAGAAAAAAGGACACAGAAACAAACAGTACTTTATGTGAATAAGTAAGGTAAGTTTGTTTATTGTTACGTCACCCCATCAGGATAAGACAACAGTAAGCAACTGTAATTTGGGTGAAATAAGTAACTTAAATTTGTTTGTTTACTTCGCTCCAACAGAGTAAGACAACAACAGAAAAACTGTAGTTTATGTGAAACAGTAAAGTCAGTTTCTTCAATCTATTTCGCTTCATCAGGATAGGACAACAGAAACACACATTTAGTTTATGAGAAAACAAGAAAGGGGTAAGTTTGTTCATTCTATTCACTTCATCAGGATAATACAACAAAAAACAAACATAATTTATGTGAACTAAGTAAGGTAAGTTTGTTCGTTCTACTACGCTTCTTTCGGGCATAAGAAAATTTAGGAACAAAACCGTAGTTAATGTGAAAAAACTAAGGTAAGTTCGTTCGTTCTACTCGCTTCATCAGAATAAGACAAAAGAAAAGAAACATTTAGATTATGTGATAAACAAGAAAGGGGTAAGTTTGTTCTTGGGTAGTTCGCTGCATCAGGATAGCAACAAAAACCAAATAGTAGGTTGTGAAAAAAGAAAGGTAATTTTGTTCCGTACTTCGCTGCATCAGGATAAGAAAACAGAACCAAACAGTAGTTTATGTAAAAACAAGTATGGTATGTTCGTTCATTTTTCTTCGTGCCCAGGATAGAAAACAGAAACAAACAGTAGTTTTGTGAAACCGTAAGGAAAGGGTTTGTTCGTTATAAATCGCGTCAACAGGGTAAGACAAGAGAAACAAAGAGTAGTTTATGTGAAACAAGTAAGGTAAGTTTGTTCGTTCAACTTTGCTTCAACGGGATAAGAAAACAGAAACACAAGAGTACTTTATGTGAAACAAGTAATGTAGTTTTTTTTATTGTACGTCACCCCATCAGGAAAGACAACAGAAACAAACAGTATTTTGTGTGAAAATAAGTAACAAAATTTTGTTTTTTACTTCGCCCCAAAACAGGGGAAAAGGGACAACAGAACCAAACAGAGTTTATGTAAAAACAAGTAAGGTAAGTTTGTTGGTCTACTTCGCTTCTTCAGCATAGAGAAATAAGGAAACCGTTAGTTAACGTGATGAAACAACTAAGGAAATTCGTTCGTTTACTTTGCTTCACCAGAATAAGCAACGAAAGAAACAGTATGATTATGTTGAAACAAGTAGGTAAGTTTGTTCATTGTAGTTCGCTGAATCAGGATAAGACACAGAACTAAACAGTAGTTAATGTGAAAACAAGGAAAAGAAATTTTTCTTCGTTTTACTTCGCTTTATCGGGGATAAGACAACAAAAACAAACAGTTTTTTAAAGTGAAACAAGTAATGTAAGTCTATTTTTCGTTCTACTCGTTTCATCAGGTTAAAGCCCAACAGAAACAAACGTAGCTTATGTGAAACAAGGAAGGTGGTTTGTTCATGTAGTTACGCTGCATCAGGTTTAAGACAACAGAACCTAGAGTTAGTTTATATGAAACAAGTAAGGTAAGTTGGTTCATTGTACTTCGCTGCATCAGGATAAGACAAACAAACGAAACAGTAGTTTAGTGAGACAAGTTGGTAAGTTCGTTCATTGTATTCGCCTCATCAGGATTAAGACAGCAGGAAAAAAAACCCAGTTGTTTATGTGAAACAAGTAAGGAAAGTATGTTTTTTCTAAATCGCTTATCGGGATAAGACAAGAGAACAAACATTTGTTAATGTGAAAAAGGAAGGGAATTTTGGTCGTTTACTTCGCTTTATCAGGGTAAGAAAACGAAACTAACAGTACTTTATGGGGAAAAAAAAAAAAAAAAGTAAGGTAAGTTTGATTAT
This sequence comes from Dipus sagitta, assembly GCA_036346955.1. Lineage (NCBI taxonomy): Eukaryota > Metazoa > Chordata > Mammalia > Rodentia > Dipodidae > Dipus > Dipus sagitta. The sequence continues at coordinate 22,238 of JAEEGE010000123.1, read as the reverse complement.
TGTACGTCGCCCCATCAGGATAAGACAACGAAACAAACAGAAATTTGTTGTGAAATAAGTAACAAAAGTTTGTTTTTTCTACTTCGTGCCAACATAGAAAGGGAAAACAGAACAAACAGTAGTTTATGTGATAACATGTAAAGTAATTTGTTCGTTCTATTTCTTTCACAAAATAACAAAATTTAGAAAACAAAACAGTAGTTTATGTGTAACAAAAAAGGGTTTAAAGTTTGTTCATTGTGCTTCGCTCCATCAGGATAATGACAACAGAAACAAACAGTAATTAGTGTTGAAATAAGTAACCAATTAGTTTGTTCGTTCTAAATCGCTTCATCAGGATAAGACAACAGAAAAAAACAGTAGTTAAGTGAAACAAATAAGGTAATTTGTTCCTTCATTTTTTGCTTTTTTTCATCAGGATAAGACAACAGAAACAAACAGTACTTTATGTGAAAACAATTTAAGGTAAGTTTGTTTAGGTACGTCGCCCCTTCAGGATGAGACAAGAAAGTAACTGTAATTTTGTGTGAAATAAGTAAACATAAATTTGTTTGTTTCTACTTCGCTCCAACAGAGTAAGAAAACCCAACAGAAAACTAACCGTTGTTTATGTGAAACAAGTAAAGTCATTTTCTTCGATCAAATTCGCTTCATCGGGGATAGGACAACAGAAACAAACAGTAGTTTTTTGAGAAACCAAGCATGGTAAGTTTGTTCATTCTACTTCGCTTCTCAGGAATAAAAACAGAAACAAACAGTAGTTTATGTGAAAAAATTAAGGTAAGTTTGTTCTTTTTCTACTTCGCTTCACCCGCATAAGACAATAGGAACAAACCGTAGTTAATGTGAAACAACTAAGGTAAGTTCGTTCGTTTACTTTCGTTTAAATCAGATAAGAAAAAAGGGAAAGAAACAGTAGATTATGTGAAACAAGTAAGGTAATTTGTGTTCATTGTACTTCGTGCATCAGGATAAGAAAAAGACCAAACGTAGTTTTGTGAACAAAGTATGGTTAAGTTTGTTCCTTGTACTCGCTGCATCAGGAAAAGAAAACGAAAAAAACGTATTTTTATGGGAAAACCATTTAAGGGTAAGTTTGTTCGTTCAAAAAATCGCTTCAACAGGGTAGACAAGAGAAAACAAAACAGTAGTTAATGTGAAACAAGTAAGGTAAGTTTGTTCGTTACACTTTGCTTCAACAGGATAAGAAAACAGAAACAAACAGTACTTTATGTGAACAAGTAAGGTACGTTTGTTCATTGTATGTGGCCCTATCAGGATAAGAGAACAGAAACAAACAGGAATTTTGTGTGAAATAAGTAACATCAGTTTGTTTGTTCTACTTCGCTCCAACAGAGTAAGACAACAGAAACAAACAGTAGTTTATGTGAAACAAGTAAGTTACGTTTGTTCATTGTGCTTCGCTCCATCAGGATAAGACAATAGAAACAAAGAGTAATTTGTGTGAAATAAGTAACATAAGTTTGTCCGTTCTACTTCGCTTCATCAGGATACGAAAACAGAAACAAACAGTAGTTTATGTGAAACAAGTAAGGCAACTTTGTTCATTCTACTTCATTTCATCAGGATAAGACAACAGAAACAAACAGTAGTTAATGTGAAACAAGTAAAGCAAGTTTGTTCGTTGTACTTTGCTTTATCAGGATAAGGCAACAGAACCACACAGTAGTTTATGTGAAACAAGTATGGTAAGTTTGTTCATTGTACTTCTCTTCATCAGGATAAGACAAACAGGAACAAACAGCAGGTTATCTGAAAAGTCAGGTAAGTTTGTTCGTTCTACTTCGCTTTATCAGGGTAAGAAAACAGAAACAAACAGTACTTTATGTGAAACAAGTAAGGTAAGTTTGATTATTGTACGTCGCCCCATCAGGATAAGACAACAGAAACAAACAGTAATTTTGTGTGAAATAAGTAACAAAAGTTTGTTTTTTCTACTTCGTGCCAACATAGTAAGAAAACAGAACCAAACAGTAGTTTATGTGAAACATGTAAAGTAAATATGTTCGTTCTATTTCTCTTCATCAAAATAACACAATAGAAACAAACAGTAGTTTATGTGTAACAAATAAGGTAAGTTTGTTCATTGTGCTTCGCTCCATCAGGATAAGACAACAGAAACAAACAGTAATTAGTGTGAAATAAGTAACATTAGTTTGTTCGTTCTAAATCGCTTCATCAGGATAGACAACAGAAACAAACAGTAGTTAATGTGAAACAAATAAGGTAAATTTGTTCCTTCATCTTCGCTTCATCAGGATAAGACAACAGAAACAAACAGTACTTTATGTGAAACAAGTAAGGTTAAGTTTGTTTATTGTACGTCGCCCCATCAGGATGAGACAACAGAAAGTAACTGTAATTTGTGTGAAATAAGTAACATAATTTGTTTGTTCTACTTCGCTCCAACAGAGTAAGACAACAACAGAAAAACCGTAGTTTATGTGAAACAAGTAAAGTCAGTTTCTTCGTTCTAATTCGCTTCATCAGGATAGGACAACAGAAACAAACAGTAGTTTATGAGAAACAAGTAAGGTAAGTTTGTTCATTCTACTTCGCTTCATCAGGATAATACAACAGAAACAAACAGTAGTTTATGTGAAATAAGTAAGGTAAGTTTGTTCGTTCTACTTCGCTTCATCAGCATAAGACAATAGGAACAAAACCGTAGTTAATGTGAAACAACTAAGGTAAGTTCGTTCGTTCTACTTCGCTTCATCAGAATAAGACAACAGAAAGAAACAGTAGATTATGTGAAACAAGTAAGGTAAGTTTGTTCATTGTACTTCGCTGCATCAGGATAAGACAACAGAAACCAAACAGTAGTTTTGTGAAACAAGTATGGTAAGTTTGTTCATTGTACTTCGCTGCATCAGGATAAGAAAACAGAAACAAACAGTAGTTTATGGGAAACCAGTAAGGTAAGTTTGTTCGTTCTAAATCGCTTCAACAGGGTAAGACAGAGAAACAAACAGTAGTTAATGTGAAACAAGTAAGGTAAGTTTGTTCGTTACACTTTGCTTCAACAGGATAAGAAAACAGAAACAAACAGTACTTTATGTGAAACAAGTAAGGTACGTTTGTTCATTGTATGTGGCCCAATCAGGATAAGAGAACAGAAACAAACAGGAATTTGTGTGAAATAAGTAACATCAGTTTGTTTGTTCTACTTCGCTCCAACAGAGTAAGACAACAGAACCAAACAGTAGTTTATGTGAAAACAAGTAAGTTACGTTTGTTCATTGTGCTTCGCTCCATCAGGATAAGACAATAGAAACAAAGAGTAATTTGTGTGAAATAAGTAACATAAGTTTGTCCGTTCTACTTCGCTTCATCAGGATACGAAAACAGAAACAAACAGTAGTTTATGTGAAACAAGTAAGGCAACTTTGTTCATTCTACTTCATTTCATCAGGATAAGACAACAGAAACAAACAGTAGTTAATGTGAAACAAGTAAAGCAAGTTTGTTCGTTGTACTTTGCTTTATCAGGATAAGGCAACAGAACCACACAGTAGTTTATGTGAAACAAGTATGGTAAGTTTGTTCATTGTACTTCTCTTCATCAGGATAAGACAACAGGAACAAACAGCAGGTTATCTGAAAAAGTAAGGTAAGTTTGTTCGTTCTACTTTGTTTCATCAGGATAGTACAACAGAAAAAAACAGTAGTTTATGTGAATCAAGTAAGGAAAGTTTATTCGTTCTACTTCACTTCATCAGGATAAGACCACAGAAACAAACAGTAGTTAATGTGAAACAAATAAGGTAAATTTGTTCGTTCTACTTCGCTTCATCAGGATAAGACAACAGAAACAAACAGTACTTTATGTGAAACAAGTAAGGTAAGTTTGTTTGTTGTACGTCGCCCCATCAGGATAAGACAACAGAAAGTAACTGTAATTTGTGTGAAATAAGGAATATAAGTTTGTTTGTCCTACTTCGCGGCAACAGAGAAAGACAACAACAGAAAAACCGTAGTTAATGTGAAACAAGGAAAGTCAGTTTCTTCGATCTAATTCGCTTCATCAGGATAGGACAACAGAAACAAACAGTAGTTTATGAGAAACAAGTAAGGTAACTTTGTTCATTCTACTTCGCTTCATCAGGATAATACAACAGAAACAAACAGTCGTTTATGTGAAACAAGTAAGGTAAGTTTGTTCGATCTACTTCACTTCATCAGGATAAAACAACAGAAACAAACAGTAGTTTATGAGAAACAAGTAAGGTAAGTTTGTTCATTGTAGTTCGCTGCATCAGGATAAGACAATAGAAACAAACAGTAGTTAATGTGAAACAGGTAAAGTAATTTTCTTCGTTCTACTTCGCTTTATCAGGATAAGACAACAGAAACAAACAGTAGTTTATGTGAAACAAGTAATGTAAGTCTGTTCGTTCTACTCGTTTCATCAGGATAAGACAACAGAAACAAACAGTAGCTTATGTGAAACAAGGAAGGTACGTTTGTTCATTGTGCTTTGCTCCATCAGGATAAGACAACAGAAACTAACTGTAATTTGTGTGAAATAAGTAACATAAGTTTGTTTGTTCTACTTCGCTCCAACTGAGTAAGACAACAGCAGCAAACCGTAGTTTATGTGAAAGAAGTAAAGTCAGTTTCTTCGATCTACGTCGCTTCATCAGGATAGGACTACGGAAACAAACAGTAGTTTATGAGAAACAAGTAAGGTAAGTTTGTTCATTCTACTTCGCTTCATCAGGATAAGACAACAGAAACAAACAGTAGTTAATGTGAAACAAGTAATGTAAGTTTGTTGGTTCTACTTCGGTTCATGAGGATAAGACAACAGAAACAAACCGTAGTTTATGTGAAACAAGTAAGGTACGTTTGTTCATTGTACGTCGCCCTATCAGGATAACACAACAGAAACAAACAGTAATTTGTGTGAAATAAGTAACATAAATTTGTTTGTTCAACTTCGCTCCAACAGAGTAAGACAACAAAACCAAACAGTAGTTTATGTGAAAAAAGTAAAGTAAATTTGTTCGTTCTATTTCTCTTCATCAGGATAAGACAATAGAAACAAACAGTAGTTTATGTGAAACAAGTAAGTTAAGTTTGCTCATTGTGCTTCGCTCCATCAGGATAAGACAACAGAAACAAACAGCAATTTGTGTGAAATAAGTAACATGTTTGTTCGTTCTGCTTCGATTCATCAGGATAAGACAACAGAAACAAACAGTATTTTATGTGAAACAAGTAAGGTTAAGTTTATTCGTTCTACTTCGTTTCATCAGTATAAGACAACAGAAACAAACAGTAGTTAATGTGGACCAAGTAAAGTAAGTTTCTTCGTTGTACTTCGCTTTATCAGTATAAGGCAACAGAACCAAACAGTAGTTTATGTGAAACAAGTAAGGTAAGTTCGTTCTTTCTACTTCGCTCCATCAGGATAAGACAACAGAAAAAAAACAGTATTTTCTGTGAAACAAGCAAGGTAAGGTTGTTCGTTCTACATCGTTTCATCAGGATAAGACAACAGAAACAAACAGTAGTATATGTGAAACAAGTAAGGTAAGTTTGTTCATTGGGCTTCACTTCATCAGGATAAGACAACAGAAAGTAACTGTAATTTGTGTGAAATAAGTAACATAAGTTTCTTTGTTCTACTTCGTTCCAACAGAGTAAGACAACAGCAGCAAACAGTAGTTTATGTGAAACAAGTAAAGTCAGTTTCTTCGATCTAATTCGCTTCATCAGGATAGGACAACAGAAACAAACAGTAGTTGATGAGAAACAAGCAAGCTAAGTTTGTTCATTCTACTTCGCATCATCAGGATAATACAAGAGAAACAAAGAGTAGTTTATGTGAAACAAGTAAGGTAAGTTTGTTCTTTCTACTTCGCTTCATCAGCATAAGACAATAGGAACAAACCCGTAGCTAATGTGAAACAACTAAGGTAAGTTCGTTCGTTCTACTTCGCTTCATCAGAATAAGACGACAGAAAGAAGAAACAGTAGATTATGTGAGACAAGTAAGGTAAGTTTGTTCATTGTAGTTCGCTGCATCAGGATAAGACAACAGAACCAAATAGTAGTTTATGTGAAACAAGAAAGGTAATTTTGTTCATTGTACTTCGCTGCATCAGGATAAGAAAACAGAACCAAACAGTAGTTTATGTGTAACAAGTATGGTAAGTTCGTTCATTGTACTTCGCTGCATCAGGATAAGACAACAGAAACAAACAGTAGTTTATGTGAAAACCAGTAAGGTAAGTTTTCTTCGTTCTAAATCGCTTCAACAGGATAAGACAAGAAAAACAAACAGTAGTTTAGTGAAACAAGTAAGGTAAGTTTGTTCGTTTTACTTCGCTTCATCAGGATAAGACAACAGAAACAAACGGTAGTTAATGTGAAACAAGTAAAGTAAGTTTGTTGGTTGTACTTCGTTACATCAGGATAAGACAACAGAACTAAACAGTACTTTATGTGAAACAAGTAAGGTAAGTTTTTTCATAGTACTTCGCTGCATCAGGATAAGACAACAGAATCAAACAGTAATTTGAGTGAAATAAGTAACATAAGTTTGTTTGTTCTACTTCGCTCCAACAGAGTAAGACAACACAACCAAGTAGTAGTTTATGTGAAACAAGTAAAGTATATTTGTTCATTCTACTTCACTTCATCAGGGTAAGACAACAGAAACAAACAAGCAGTTTATCTGAAAAGTAAGGTACGTTTGTTCCTTCTACTTCGCTTTCATAGCATAAGACAACAGAAACAACAGTAGTTAATGTGAAACAATTAAGGTAAATTTGTTCATTATACTTCGCTGCATCAGGATAAGAGAAAGAAAAACACAGAGTTAATGTGAAACAAGGAAGGTAAGTTTTTCGTTCCACTTGTCTTCATCAAAATAAGACAATAACAATAAACAGTAGTTAATGTGAAAATGTAAAGGATAAGTTTGTTACTACTACTTCGCTTCATGAGAATAAGACAACAGAAAGAAACAGAGGATTATGTGAAACAAGTAAGGTAAGTTTGTGCATTGTACTTCTATTCAGCAGGATAACACAACAGAACGAAACAGTAGTTTATGTGAAACAAGTAAGGTAAGTTTGTTCATTGTACTTTGCTGCATCAGGATAAGACAACAGACACAACAGTAGTTTACGTGAAACATGTAAGGTAAGTTTTTCGTTCAAATTTGCTTCATCAGGATAAGACAACAGAAACAAACAGAAGTTTATGAGAATCAAGTAAGGTAAGTTTTTTCGTTCTACTTCACTTCATCAGGATGAGACAACAGAAACAAACAGTAGTTTAAGGTAAGTTTGTTCGTTCTACTTCACTTCATCAGGATAAGAAAATAGGAACAGAGAGTAGTTAATGTGAAACAAGTAAAGTAAGTTTGTTCATTGTACTTCGCTCCATCAGGATAAGACAACAGAAACAAACAGTAGTTTATGTGAAACAAGTAAAGTAAGTTTGTTCATTGTACTTCGCTCCATCAGGATAAGACAACAGAAACAAACAGTACTTTATGTGAAACAAGTAAGGTAACTTTGTTCATTGTACTTCGCTGCATCAGGATAAGACAACAGAAAAAAACAGTAGTTTATGTGAAAAAGTAAGGTAACTTTGTTCATTGTAGTTCGCTGCAATAGGATAAGACAACAGAAACAAACAGTAGTTTATGTGAAACAAGTAAGGTAAGTTTTTCGTTCTAATTCGCTTCATCAGGATAAGACAACAGAAACAAACGGTAGTTTATGAGAATCAGGTAAGGTAAGTCTGTTCGATCTACTTCGCTTCATCATGATAAGACCACAAAAAAACAAACAGTACATTATGTGAAACAAGTAAAGTCAGTTTGTTCGTTCTACTTTGCTTTTTCAAGATAAGACAACACACACAAACAGTAGTATATGTGAAACAAGTAAGGTACGTTTGTTCGTTCTAGTTCGCTTCATCAGGATAAGACAATAGGAACAAAGAGTAGTTAATGTGAAACATGTAAAGTATGTTTGTTCATTGTACTTCGCTCCATCAGGATAAGACAACAGAAACAAGCAGTAGTTTATGTGAAACAAGTAAGGTAAGTTTGTTCGTTCTAATTCGCTTCATCAGGATAAGACAACAGAAACAAAAAGTAGGTAATGTGAAACAACTAAGGTAGGTTTGTTCGTTCTACTTCGCTTTGTGAGGATAATACAACAGAAACAAACAGTAGTTTATGTGAAACAAGTAAGGTAAGTTTGTTCGTTCTAATTCGCTCCATCAGGATAAGACAACAGAAACAAACAGTACATTATGTGAAACAAGTAAGGTAAGTTTGTTCATTGTATTTCGCTGCATCAGGATAATACAACAGAAACAAACAGAGGTTAATGTGAAACAAGTAAGGAAAGTTTGTTCGTTCTACTTCGCTTCATGAGGATAAGAAAACAGAAACAAACAGTACTTTATGTGAAACAAGTAAGGTACGTTTGTTCATTGTATGTCTCCCTATCAGGATAAGAGAACAGAAACAAACAGGTATTTGTGTGAAATAAGTAACATCAGTTTGTTTGTTCTACTTCGCTCCAACAGAGTAAGACAACAGAACCAAACAGTAGTTTATGTGAAACAAGTAAGTTACGTTTGTACATTGTGCTTCGCTCCATCAGGATAAGACAATAGAAACAAACAGTAATTTGTGTGAAATTAGTAACATATGTTTGTTCGTTCTACTTTGCTTCATCAGGATAAGATAACAGAAACAAACAGTAGTTAATGTGAAACCAGTAAAGTAAGTTTGTTCGTTCTACTTCGCTTTATCAGGATAAGGCAACAGAACCAAGCAGTAGTTTATGTGAAACAAGTATGGGAAGTTCGTTCATTGTACTTCGCTGCATCAGGATAAGACAACAGAACCAAACAGTAGTTTGTGTGAAACAACGAAGGTAAGTTTGTTCATTGTGCTTCGGTCCATCAGGATAAGACAACAGAAACTAACTGTAATTTGTGTGAAATAAGTAACATAAGTTTGTTTGTTCTACTTCGCTCCAACAGAGTAAGACAACAGCAGGATACCATAGTTTATGTGAAAGAAGTAAAGTCAGTTTCTTCGATCTACGTGGCTTCATCAGGGTAGGACAACAGAAACAAACGGTAGTTTATGAGAAACAAGTAAGGTAAGTTTGTTCATTCTACTTCGCTTCATCAGGATAAGACAACAGAAACAAACAGTAGTTAATGTGAAACAAGTAATGTAAGTTTGTTGGTTCTACTTCGGTTCATGAGGATAAGACAACAGAAACAACCATAGTTTATGTGAAACAAGTAAGGTACGTTTGTTCATTGTACGTCGCCCTATCAGGATAAGACAACAGAAACAAACAGTAGTTTATGTGAGACAAGTAACGGAATTTTGTTCACTGTACTTCGCTGCATCAGGATAAGACAACAGAACCAAACAGTAGTTTACGTGAAACAAGTATGGTAAATTCGTTCATTGTACTTTGCTGCATCAGGATAAAACAACAGAAACAAACAGTAGTTTATGTGAAACAGTAAGGTAAGTTTGTTCATTCTACTTCGCTTCCTCAGGATAAGACAACAGAAACAAACAGTAGTTTATGTGAGACAAGTAAGGTAACTTTGTTTATTGTGCTTTGCACCATCAGGATAAGACAACAGAAACAAACAGTAGTTTATGTGAAACAAGTAACGTAAGTTTGTTTGTTCTAATTCGCTTCATCAGGATAAGACAACAGAAACAAACAGAGGTTAATGTGAAACAAGTTAGGAAAGTTTGTTCGTTCTACTTCGCTTCATGAGGATAAGAAAACAGAAACAAACAGCACTTTATGTGAAGCAAGTAAGGTAAGTTTGTTCTTTGTATGTCGCCCTATCAGGATAAGACAACAGAAACAAACAGTAATTTGTGTGAAATAAGTAACATAAGTTTGTTTGTTCTACTTCGCTCCAACAGAGTAAGACTACAGAACCAAACAGTAGTTTATGTGAAACAAGTAAAGTAAATTTGTTCGTTATATTTCTCTTCATCAGGATAAGACAATAGAAACAAACAGTAGTTTATGTGAAACAAGTAAGTTAAGTTTGTTCATTGTGCTTCGCTCCATCAGGAAAAGACAATAGAAACAAACAGTAATTTGTGTGAAATAAGTAACATATGTTTGTTCGTTCTACTTCGCTTCATCAGGATAAGACAACAGAAACAATCAGTAGTTTATGTGAAACAAGTAAGGTAAGTTTGTTCGTTCTATTTCATTTCATCAGGATAAGACAACAGAAACAAACAGTAGTTAATGTGAAACAAGTAATGTCAGTTTGTTCGTTCTTCTTCGCTTTATCAGGATAAGGCAACAGAACCATAGAGTGGTTTATGTGAAACAAGTATGGTAAGTTTGTTCGTTCTAAATCGCTTCATGAGGATAAGACAACAGAAACAAACAGTAGTTAATGTGAACCAAATAAGGTAAATTTGTTCGTTCTACTTCGCTTCATCAGAATAAGACAACAGAAACAAACAGTACTTTATGTGAAACAAGTAAGGTAAGTTTGTTTATTGTACGTCACCCCATCAGGATAAGACAACAGAAAGCAACTGTAATTTGTGTGAAATAAGTAACATAAATTTGTTTGTTCTACTTCGCTCCAACAGAGTAAGACAACAACAGAAAAACTGTAGTTTATGTGAAACAAGTAAAGTCAGTTTCTTCAATCTATTTCGCTTCATCAGGATAGGACAACAGAAACACACAGTAGTTTATGAGAAACAAGCAAGGTAAGTTTGTTCATTCTACTTCACTTCATCAGGATAATACAACACAAACAAACAGTAATTTATGTGAACTAAGTAAGGTAAGTTTGTTCGTTCTACTTCGCTTCATCAGCATAAGACAATAGGAACAAACCGTAGTTAATGTGAAAGAACTAAGGTAAGTTCGTTCGTTCTACTTCGCTTCATCAGAATAAGACAAAAGAAAGAAACAGTAGATTATGTGAAACAAGTAAGGTAAGTTTGTTCATTGTAGTTCGCTGCATCAGGATAAGACAACAGAACCAAATAGTAGTTTATGTGAAACAAGAAAGGTAAGTTTGTTCACTGTACTTCGCTGCATCAGGATAAGAAAACAGAACCAAACAGTAGTTTATGTGAAACAAGTATGGTATGTTCGTTCATTGTACTTCGCTGCACCAGGATAAGAAAACAGAAACAAACAGTAGTTTATGTGAAACCAGTAAGGTAAGTTTGTTCGTTATAAATCGCTTCAACAGGGTAAGACAAGAGAAACAAAGAGTAGTTTATGTGAAACAAGTAAGGTAAGTTTGTTCGTTCAACTTTGCTTCAACAGGATAAGAAAACAGAAACAAAGAGTACTTTATGTGAAACAAGTAATGTAAGTTTGTTTATTGTACGTCACCCCATCAGGAAAAGACAACAGAAACAAACAGTAATTTGTGTGAAATAAGTAACAAAAGTTTGTTTGTTCTACTTCGCTCCAACAGAGAAAGACAACAGAACCAAACAGTAGTTTATGTGAAACAAGTAAGGTAAGTTTGTTCGGTCTACTTCGCTTCATCAGCATAAGACAATAGGAAAAAACCGTAGTTAACGTGAAACAACTAAGGTAAATTCGTTCGTTCTACTTTGCTTCACCAGAATAAGACAACAGAAAGAAACAGTAGATTATGTGAAACAAGTAAGGTAAGTTTGTTCATTGTAGTTCGCTGCATCAGGATAAGACAACAGAACTAAACAGTAGTTAATGTGAAACAAGTAAAGTAATTTTCTTCGTTTTACTTCGCTTTATCAGGATAAGACAACAAAAACAAACAGTAGTTTATGTGAAACAAGTAATGTAAGTCTGTTCGTTCTACTCGTTTCATCAGGATAAGACAACAGAAACAAACAGTAGCTTATGTGAAACAAGGAAGGTGAGTTTGTTCATTGTAGTTCGCTGCATCAGGATAAGACAACAGAACCAGATAGTAGTTTATATGAAACAAGTAAGGTAAGTTTGTTCATTGTACTTCGCTGCATCAGGATAAGACAACAAAACGAAACAGTAGTTTATGTGATACAAGTATGGTAAGTTCGTTCATTGTACTTCGCCTCATCAGGATAAGACAGCAGAAACAAACAGTAGTTTATGTGAAACAAGTAAGGTAAGTATGTTCTTCTAAATCGCTTCATCAGGATAAGACAAGAGAAACAAACAGTAGTTAATGTGAAACAAGTAAGGTAAGTTTGTTCGTTCTACTTCGCTTTATCAGGGTAAGAAAACAGAAACAAACAGTACTTTATGTGAAACAAGTAAGGTAAGTTTGATTATTGTACGTCGCCCCATCAGGATAAGACAACAGAAACAAACAGTAATTTGTGTGAAATAAGTAACAAAAGTTTGTTTTTTCTACTTCGTGCCAACATAGTAAGAAAACAGAACCAAACAGTAGTTATGTGAAACATGTAAAGTAAATATGTTCGTTCTATTTCTCTTCATCAAATAACACAATAGAAACAAACAGTAGTTTATGTGTAACAAATAAGGTAAGTTTGTTCATTGTGCTTCGCTCCATCAGGATAAGACAACAGAAACAAACAGTAATTAGTGTGAAATAAGTAACATTAGTTTGTTCGTTCTAAATCGCTTCATCAGGATAAGACAACAGAAACAAACAGTAGTTAATGTGAAACAAATAAGGTAAATTTGTTCCTTCATCTTCGCTTCATCAGGATAAGACAACAGAAACAAACAGTACTTTATGTGAAACAAGTAAGGTAAGTTTGTTTATTGTACGTCGCCCCATCAGGATGAGACAACAGAAAGTAACTGTAATTTGTGTGAAATAAGTAACATAAATTTGTTTGTTCTACTTCGCTCCAACAGAGTAAGACAACAACAGAAAAACCGTAGTTTATGTGAAACAAGTAAAGTCAGTTTCTTCGATCTAATTCGCTTCATCAGGATAGGACAACAGAAACAAACAGTAGTTTATGAGAAACAAGCAAGGTAAGTTTGTTCATTCTACTTCGCTTCATCAGGATAATACAACAGAAACAAACAGTAGTTTATGTGAAATAATTAAGGTAAGTTTGTTCGTTCTACTTCGCTTCATCAGCATAAGACAATAGGAACAAACCGTAGTTAATGTGAAACAACTAAGGTAAGTTCGTTCGTTCTACTTCGCTTCATCAGAATAAGACAAAAGAAAGAAACAGTAGATTATGTGAAACAAGTAAGGTAAGTTTGTTCATTGTACTTCGCTGCATCAGGATAAGAAAACAGAACCAAACAGTAGTTTTGTGAAACAAGTATGGTAAGTTTGTTCATTGTACTTCGCTGCATCAGGATAAGAAAACAGAAACAAACAGTAGTTTATGGGAAACCAGTAAGGTAAGTTTGTTCGTTCTAAATCGCTTCAACAGGGTAAGACAAGAGAAACAAACAGTAGTTAATGTGAAACAAGTAAGGTAAGTTTGTTCGTTACACTTTGCTTCAACAGGATAAGAAAACAGAAACAAACAGTACTTTATGTGAAACAAGTAAGGTACGTTTGTTCATTGTATGTGGCCCTATCAGGATAAGAGAACAGAAACAAACAGGAATTTGTGTGAAATAAGTAACATCAGTTTGTTTGTTCTACTTCGCTCCAACAGAGTAAGACAACAGAACCAAACAGTAGTTTATGTGAAACAAGTAAGTTACGTTTGTTCATTGTGCTTCGCTCCATCAGGATAAGACAATAGAAACAAAGAGTAATTTGTGTGAAATAAGTAACATAAGTTTGTCCGTTCTACTTCGCTTCATCAGGATACGAAAACAGAAACAAACAGTAGTTTATGTGAAACAAGTAAGGCAACTTTGTTCATTCTACTTCATTTCATCAGGATAAGACAACAGAAACAAACAGTAGTTAATGTGAAACAAGTAAAGCAAGTTTGTTCGTTGTACTTTGCTTTATCAGGATAAGGCAACAGAACCACACAGTAGTTTATGTGAAACAAGTATGGTAAGTTTGTTCATTGTACTTCTCTTCATCAGGATAAGACAACAGGAACAAACAGCAGGTTATCTGAAAAAGTAAGGTAAGTTTGTTCGTTCTACTTCGCTTTATCAGGGTAAGAAAACAGAAACAAACAGTACTTTATGTGAAACAAGTAAGGTAAGTTTGATTATTGTACGTCGCCCCATCAGGATAAGACAACAGAAACAAACAGTAATTTGTGTGAAATAAGTAACAAAAGTTTGTTTTTTCTACTTCGTGCCAACATAGTAAGAAAACAGAACCAAACAGTAGTTTATGTGAAACATGTAAAGTAAATATGTTCGTTCTATTTCTCTTCATCAAAATAACACAATAGAAACAAACAGTAGTTTATGTGTAACAAATAAGGTAAGTTTGTTCATTGTGCTTCGCTCCATCAGGATAAGACAACAGAAACAAACAGTAATTAGTGTGAAATAAGTAACATTAGTTTGTTCGTTCTAAATCGCTTCATCAGGATAAGACAACAGAAACAAACAGTAGTTAATGTGAAACAAATAAGGTAAATTTGTTCCTTCATCTTCGCTTCATCAGGATAAGACAACAGAAACAAACAGTACTTTATGTGAAACAAGTAAGGTAAGTTTGTTTATTGTACGTCGCCCCATCAGGATGAGACAACAGAAAGTAACTGTAATTTGTGTGAAATAAGTAACATAAATTTGTTTGTTCTACTTCGCTCCAACAGAGTAAGACAACAACAGAAAAACCGTAGTTTATGTGAAACAAGTAAAGTCAGTTTCTTCGATCTAATTCGCTTCATCAGGATAGGACAACAGAAACAAACAGTAGTTTATGAGAAACAAGCAAGGTAAGTTTGTTCATTCTACTTCGCTTCATCAGGATAATACAACAGAAACAAACAGTAGTTTATGTGAAACAATTAAGGTAAGTTTGTTCGTTCTACTTCGCTTCATCAGCATAAGACAATAGGAACAAAACCGTAGTTAATGTGAAACAACTAAGGTAAGTTCGTTCGTTCTACTTCGCTTCATCAGAATAAGACAAAAGAAAGAAACAGTAGATTATGTGAAACAAGTAAGGTAAGTTTGTTCATTGTACTTCGCTGCATCAGGATAAGAAAACAGAACCAAACAGTAGTTTTGTGAAACAAGTATGGTAAGTTTGTTCATTGTACTTCGCTGCATCAGGATAAGAAAACAGAAACAAACAGTAGTTTATGGGAAACCAGTAAGGTAAGTTTGTTCGTTCTAAATCGCTTCAACAGGGTAAGACAAGAGAAACAAACAGTAGTTAATGTGAAACAAGTAAGGTAAGTTTGTTCGTTACACTTTGCTTCAACAGGATAAGAAAACAGAAACAAACAGTACTTTATGTGAAACAAGTAAGGTACGTTTGTTCATTGTATGTGGCCCTATCAGGATAAGAGAACAGAAACAACAGGAATTTGTGTGAAATAAGTAACATCAGTTTGTTTGTTCTACTTCGCTCCAACAGAGTAAGACAACAGAACCAAACAGTAGTTATGTGAAACAAGTAAGTTACGTTTGTTCATTGTGCTTCGCTCCATCAGGATAAGACAATAGAAACAAAGAGTAATTTGTGTGAAATAAGTAACATAAGTTTGTCCGTTCTACTTCGCTTCATCAGGATACGAAAACAGAAACAAACAGTAGTTTATGTGAAACAAGTAAGGCAACTTTGTTCATTCTACTTCATTTCATCAGGATAAGACAACAGAAACAAACAGTAGTTAATGTGAAACAAGTAAAGCAAGTTTGTTCGTTGTACTTTGCTTTATCAGGATAAGGGCAACAGAACCACACAGTAGTTTATGTGAAACAAGTATGGTAAGTTTGTTCATTGTACTTCTCTTCATCAGGATAAGACAACAGGAACAAACAGCAGGTTATCTGAAAAAGTAAGGTAAGTTTGTTCGTTCTACTTTGTTTCATCAGGATAGTACAACAGAAAAAAACAGTAGTTTATGTGAATCAAGTAAGGAAAGTTTATTCGTTCTACTTCACTTCATCAGGATAAGACCACAGAAACAAACAGTAGTTTAAGTGAAACAAGTAAGGTAAATTTGTTCGTTCTACTTCGCTTCATCAGGATAAGACTACAGAAACAAACAGTACTTTATGTGAAACAAGTAAGGTAAGTTTGTTTGTTGTACGTCGCCCCCCATCAGGATAAGACAACAGAAAGTAACTGTAATTTGTGTGAAAATAAGGAATATAAGTTTGTTTGTCCTACTTCGCGGCAACAGAGAAAGACAACAACAGAAAAACCGTTAGTTAATGTGAAACAAGGAAAGTCAGTTTCTTCGATCTAATTCGCTTCATCAGGATAGGACAACAGAAACAAACAGTAGTTTATGAGAAACAAGTAAGGTAACTTTGTTCATTCTACTTCGCTTCATCAGGATAATACAACAGAAAACAAACAGTCGTTTATGTGAAACAAGTAAGGTAAGTTTGTTCGATCTACTTCACTTCATCAGGATAAAACAACAGAAACAAACAGTAGTTTATGAGAAACAAGTAAGGTAAGTTTGTTCATTGTAGTTCGCTGCATCAGGATAAGACAATAGAAACAAACAGTAGTTAATGTGAAACAGGTAAAGTAATTTTCTTCGTTCTACTTCGCTTTATCAGGATAAGACAACAGAAACAAACAGTAGTTTATGTGAAACAAGTAATGTAAGTCTGTTCGTTCTACTCGTTTCATCAGGATAAGACAACAGAAACAAACAGTAGCTTATGTGAAACAAGGAAGGTACGTTTGTTCATTGTGCTTTGCTCCATCAGGATAAGACAACAGAAAGTAACTGTAATTTGTGTGAAATAAGTAACATAAGTTTGTTTGTTCTACTTCGCTCCACCAGAGTAAGACAACAGCAGCAAACCGTAGTTTATGTGAAAGAAGTAAAGTCAGTTTCTTCGATCTACGTCGCTTCATCAGGATAGGACTACGGAAACAAACAGTAGTTTATGAGAAACAAGTAAGGTAAGTTTGTTCATTCTACTTCGCTTCATCAGGATAAGACAACAGAAACAAACAGTAGTTAATGTGAAACAAGTAATGTAAGTTTGTTGGTTCTACTTCGGTTCATGAGGATAAGACAACAGAAACAAACCGTAGTTTATGTGAAACAAGTAAGGTACGTTTGTTCATTGTACGTCGCCCTATCAGGATAACACAACAGAAACAAACAGTAATTTGTGTTGAAATAAGTAACATAAATTTGTTTGTTCAACTTCGCTCCAACAGAGTAAGACAACAAAACCAAACAGTAGTTTATGTGAAAAAAGTAAAGTAAATTTGTTCGTTCTATTTCTCTTCATCAGGATAAGACAATAGAAACAAACAGTAGTTTATGTGAAACAAGTAAGTTAAGTTTGCTCATTGTGCTTCGCTCCATCAGGATAAGACAACAGAAACAAACAGCAATTTGTGTGAAATAAGTAACATGTTTGTTCGTTCTGCTTCGATTCATCAGGATAAGACAACAGAAACAAACAGTATTTTATGTGAAACAAGTAAGGTAAGTTTATTCGTTCTACTTCGTTTCATCAGGATAGGACAACAGAAACAAACAGTAGTTAATGTGGACCAAGTAAAGTAAGTTTCTTCGTTGTACTTCGCTTTATCAGGATAAGGCAACAGAACCAAACAGTAGTTTATGTGAAACAAGTATGGTAAGTTCGTTCATTGTACTTCGCTGCATCAGGATAAGACAACAGAAACAAACAGTAGTTTATGTGAAACAAGTAAGGTAAGTTTGTTCTTTCTACTTCGCTTCATCAGCATAAGACAATAGGAACAAACCGTAGCTAATGTGAAACAACTAAGGTAAGTTCGTTCGTTCTACTTCGCTTCATCAGAATAAGACGACAGAAAGAAACAGTAGATTATGTGAAACAAGTAAGGTAAGATTGTTCATTGTAGTTCGCTGCATCAGGATAAGACAACAGAACCAAATAGTAGTTTATGTGAAACAAGAAAGGTAACTTTGTTCATTGTACTTCGCTGCATCAGGATAAGAAAACAGAACCAAACAGTAGTTTATGTGTAACAAGTATGGTAAGTTCGTTCATTGTACTTCGCTGCATCAGGATAAGACAACAGAAACAAACAGTAGTTTATGTGAAACAAGTAAGGTAAGTTTGTTCGTTCTAAATCGCTTCAACAGGATAAGACAAGAGAAACAAACAGTAGTTAATGTGAAACAAGTAAGGTAAGTTTGTTCGTTGTACTTCGCTTCATCAGGATAAGACAACAGAAACAAACGGTAGTTAATGTGAAACAAGTAAAGTAAGTTTGTTGGTTGTACTTCGTTACATCAGGATAAGACAACAGAACCAAACAGTACTTTATGTGAAACAAGTAAGGTAAGTTTGTTCATAGTACTTCGCTGCATCAGGATAAGACAACAGAATCAAACAGTAATTTGAGTGAAATAAGTAACATAAGTTTGTTTGTTCTACTTCGCTCCAACAGAGTAAGACAACACAACCAAGTAGTAGTTTATGTGAAACAAGTAAAGTATATTTGTTCATTCTACTTCACTTCATCAGGGTAAGACAACAGAAACAAACAGCAGTTTATCTGAAAAAGTAAGGTACGTTTGTTCCTTCTACTTCGCTTCATCAGCATAAGACAACAGAAACAAACAGTAGTTAATGTGAAACAATTAAGGTAAATTTGTTCATTATACTTCGCTGCATCAGGATAAGAGAAAAGAAAAACACAGTAGTTAATGTGAAACAAGGAAGGTAAGTTTTTCGTTCCACTTGTCTTCATCAAAATAAGACAATAACAATAAACAGTAGTTAATGTGAAAAATGTAAGGTAAGTTTGTTACTACTACTTCGCTTCATGAGAATAAGACAACAGAAAGAAACAGAGGATTATGTGAAACAAGTAAGGTAAGTTTGTGCATTGTACTTCTATTCAGCAGGATAACACAACAGAACGAAACAGTAGTTTATGTGAAACAAGTAAGGTAAGTTTGTTCATTGTACTTTGCTGCATCAGGATAAGACAACAGAAACAACAGTAGTTTACGTGAAACATGTAAGGTAAGTTTTTCGTTCAAATTTGCTTCATCAGGATAAGACAACAGAAACAAACAGAAGTTTATGAGAATCAAGTAAGGTAAGTTTTTTCGTTCTACTTCACTTCATCAGGATGAGACAACAGAAACAAACAGTAGTTTAAGGTAAGTTTGTTCGTTCTACTTCACTTCATCAGGATAAGAAAATAGGAACAGAGAGTAGTTAATGTGAAAAAGTAATTTAAGTTTGTTCATTGTACTTCGCTCATCAGGATAAGACAACAGAAACAAACAGTAGTTTATGTGAAACAAGTAAAGTAAGTTTGTTCATTGTACTTCGCTCCATCAGTTTAAGACACAGAAACAAACAGTACTTTATGTGAAACAAGTAAGGTAACTTTGTTCATTGTACTTCGCTGCATCAGGATAAGACAACAGAAAAAAAAGTAGTTTATGTGAAAAAAGTAAGGTAACTTTGTTCATTGTAGTTCGCTGCAATAGGATAAGACAACAGAAACAAAAAAGTAGTTTATGTGAAACAAGTAAGGTAAGTTTTTCGTTCTAATTCGCTTCATCAGGATAAGACAACAGAAACAAACGGTAGTTTATGAGAATAGGTAAGGTAAGTCTGTTCGATCTACTTCGCTTCATCATGATAAGACCACAAAAAAAAAAACAGTAACATTATGTGAAACAAGTAAAGTCAGTTTGTTCGTTCTACTTTGCTTTTTCAAGATAGACAACACACACAAACAGTAGTATATGTGAAACAAGTAAGGTACGTTTGTTCGTTCTAGTTCGCTTCATCAGGATAAGACAATAGGAACAAAGAGTAGTTAATGTGAAACATGTAAGTATTGTTTGTTCATTGTACTTCGCTCCATCAGGATAAGACAACAGAAACAAGCAGTAGTTTATGTGAAACAAGTAAGGTAAGTTTGTTGTTCTAATTCGCTTCTTTCAGGATAAGACAACAGAAACAAAAAGTAGGTAATTTTGAAACAACTAAGGTAGGTTTGTTCGTTCTACTTCGCTTTGTGAGGATAATACACAGAAACAAACAGTAGTTTATGTGAAACAAGTAAGGTAAGTTTGTTCGTTCTAATTCGCTCCATCAGGATAAGACAACAGAAACAAACAGTACATTATGTGAAACAAGTAAGGTAAGTTTGTTCATTGTATTTCGCTGCTTTCAGGATAATACAACAAAAAACAAACAGAGGTTAATGTGAAACAAGTAAAGGAAAGTTTGTTCGTTCTACTTCGCTTCATGAGGATAAGAAAACAGAACAAACAGTACTTTATGTGAAACAAGTAAGGTTCGTTTGTTCATTGTATGTCTCCCTATCAGGATAAGAGAACAGAAACAAACAGGTATTTGGTGTGAAATAAGTAACATCAGTTTGTTTGTTCTCCCTTCGCTCCAAACAGAGTAAGTACAACAGAACCAAACAGTAGTTTATGTGAAACAAGTAAGTTACGTTTGTACATTGTGCTTCGCTCCATCAGGATAAGACAATAGAAACAAACAGTAATTTGTGTTGAAAATTAGTAAATATGTTTGTTCGTTCTACTTTGCTTCATCAGGATAAGATAACAGAAACAAACAGTAGTTAATGTGAAACCAGTAAAGTAAGTTTGTTCGTTCTACTTCGCTTTATCAGGATAAGGCAACAGAACCTAGCAGTAGTTTATGTGAAACAAGTATGGGAAGTTCGTTCATTGTACTTCGCTGCATCAGGATAAGAAAACAGAACCAAACAGTAGTTGTGTGAAACAACGAAGGTAAGTTTGTTCATTGTGCTTCGGTCCATCAGGATAAGACAACAGAAACTAACTGTAATTTGTGTGAAAAAAGTAACATAAGTTTGTTTGTTCTACTTCGCTCCAACAGAGTAAGACAACAGCAGGATACCATAGTTTATGTGAAAGAAGTAAAGTCAGTTTCTTCGATCTACGTGGCTTCATCAGGGTTAGGACAACAGAAACAAACGGTAAGTTTATGAGAAACAAGTAAGGTAAGTTTGTTCATTCTACTTCGCTTCATCAGGATAAGACAACAGAAAAAAACAGTAGTTAATGTGAAACAAGTAATGTAAGTTTGTTGGTTCTACTTCGGTTCATGAGGATAAGACAACAGAAACAAACCATAGTTTATGTGAAACAAGTAAGTACGTTTGTTCATTGTACGTCGCCCTATCAGGATAAGACAACAGAAACAAACAGTAGTTTATGTGAGACAAGTAACGGAATTTTGTTCACTGTACTTCGCTGCATCAGGAAAAGGGACAACAGAACCAAACAGTAGTTTACGTGAAACAAGTATGGTAATTCGTTCATTGTACTTTGCTGCATCAGGATAAAACAACAGAAACAAACAGTAGTTTATGTGAAACAGTAAGGTAAGTTTGTTCATTCTACTTCGCTTCCTCAGGATAAGGACAACAGAAACAAACAGTAGTTTATGTGAGACAAGTAAGGTAACTTTGTTTTTTGTGCTTTGCACCATCAGGATAAGACAACAGAAACAAACAGTAGTTTATGTGAAACAAGTAACTTTAAGTTTGTTTGTTTCTAATTCGCTTCATCAGGATAAGACAAACAGAAACAAACAGAGGTTAATGTGAAACAAGTTAGGAAAGTTTGTTCGTTCTACTTCGCTTCATGAGGATAAGAAAAACAAAACAAACAGCACTTTATGTGAAGCAAGTAAGGTAAGTTTGTTCTTTGTATGTCGCCCTATCAGGATAAGACAACAGAAAACAACAGTAATTTGTGTGAAATAAGTAACATAAGTTTGTTTGTTCTACTTCGCTCCAACAGAGTAAGACTACAGAACCAAACAGTAGTTTATGTGAAACAAGTTAAAGTAAATTTGTTCGTTATATTTTCTCTTCATCAGGATAAGACAATAGAAACAAACAGTAGTTTATGTGAAAAAGTAAGTTAAGTTTGTTCATTGTGACTTCGCTCCATCAGGAAAAGACAATAGAAACAAACAGTAATTTGTGTGAAATAAGTAACATATGTTTGTTCGTTCTACTTCGCTTCATCAGATAAGACAACAGAAACAATCAGTAGTTTATGTGAAAAAGTAAGGAAGTTTGTTCGTTCTATTTCATTTCATCAGGATAAGACAACAAAAACAAACAGTAGTTAATGTGAAACAAGT
>JAEEGE010000042.1:0-10504 GCA_036346955.1 Dipus sagitta | reverse complement strand
TTTCGTTGCCCCTTACCCCCTGATGAAGTGAAGTAGAAGAACAATCTTACCTTACTTGTTTAACATTAACACTGTTTGTTTCTTGTTGTCTTGCCTGATGAAGCGAAGTAAACGAACAAACTTACCTTACTTGTTTCACATAAAACAACTGCTTGTTTCTGTTGTCTTATTCTGATGAAGCAAAGTTACAGCGAAGAAACTTACTTTACTTGTTTCACTTAAACTACTGTTTGGTTCTGTTTCTTACTCTGGTTTAGCAAGTAGAACAAACAAACTTATTTACTTATTTCAACACAGATTACTGTTTGTTTCTGTTGTCTTATCCTGATGAACAAAGTAAATGAACACAGTTACCTTACTTGTTTTCACAAAACTACTGTTTGTTTCTGTTGTCTTATACTGATGAGGCGAAGTAGAACGAACAAACTTACCTTACTTGTTTCACATAACTACTGTTTGTTTCTGTTTCTTAGCCTGTGAAGCAAAGTAGAACGAACAAACGTTACCTTACTTGTTTCACATAAACTACTGCTTGTTTCTGTTGTCTTATTCTGATGAAGCGAAGTACAGTAAAAACTTACTTTAATTGTTTCACTTAAACTACTGTTTGGTTCTGTTGCTTACTCTGCTTTAGTGAAGTAGAAAAACAAACTTAATGTACTTATTTACACATAATTACTGTTTGTTTCTGTTGTCTTATCCTGATGGAAGGAAGTACAATGAACAAACTTACCTTACTTGTTTCACTTAAACTACTGTTGGTTTCTGTTTTCTTATACTAATGAAGCGAAGTAGAAGAACAAACTTACCTTTCTTGTTTCAATAAACTACTGTTTGTTTCTGTTGCCTAACAATACTGATGAAGTTAATTTTAGAACGAACAAACTTGCTTTTCTTTGTATAAATATAACTACTGTTTTGTTTCTCTCAGTTATCGGGAGTGAGCGAATTACAATAAACAACTACTTACTTGTTTCACATAAATACTGTTTGTTTCTGTTGTCTTATTCTGATGAGCGAAGTAGAACGAACAAACTTACCTTAACTTGTTTCACATAAACTACTGTTTGTTGCTGTTGTCTTATTCTGATGAATCGAAGTAAAAATGAACAACTTACTTACTTGTTTAACATTAACTACTGTTGTTTCTGTGTTTTAAATTCTGATGAGCTAAGTGGAACGAACAAATTTACCTTACTTGTTTCACATGAACTACTGTTTGTTTCTGTTGTCTTACTGATTGAGCGAAGTAGAACGAACAAACTTACCTTACTTGTTCACATAAACTACTGTTTGTTTCTGTTGCCTCATACTGAGGAAGTTAAGTAGAAGAACAAACTTATTTACTTGTTTAAACATAAACTACTATTTGTTTCTCTTGTCTTATCCCTGATGGAGCGAGTACAATGAACAAACTTACCTTACTTGTTTCACATTAACTACTGTTTGTTTCTGTTGTCTTATACTATTGAAGCTAAGTAGAACGAACAAACTTACCTTACTTGTTTCCATAATTCCTGTTTGTTCTGTTGTTCTTACCTGATCAAGCGAAGTAGAACAACAAAACTTACCTACTTGTTTCACATAAACTACTGTTTGTTTCTGTTGTCTTATTCCTAATGAAAGGAAGTAGTACGAACAAACTTACTTTACTTGTTTCAAATAAACTACTGGTTTGGTTCTGTTCTGTATCCTGACGGAGCGAAGTACAATGAACAAACTTACCTTACTTGTTTACTTAAACTAATGTTTTGTTTTGATGTCTTTCTTGGTGGAGCGAAGTGAACAAACAAACTTATGTTACTTTTCACAAGATTACTGTTTGTTTCTGTTGTCTTATTCTGATGAAGCGAAGTAGAACGATCAAACTACCTACTTGTTTCACATAAATACTCTTTTGTTTCTGTTGTCTTATTCTGAGATCAAGAAAATGAACAAATTACCTTACTTGTTTCACATTACACTGTTTTGTTGCTGTTGTCTTATTCTGATGAATCGAAGTAGAACGAACAAATTACCTTCTTGTTTCACATTAAACTACTGTTTGTTTCTGTTGTCTTATTCTGATGAGCGAAGTACAAGAACAATCTTACCTTACTTGTTTCACATTAACTACTGTTTGTTCTGTTGCCTCTACTGATGAAGCTAAGTAGAAGGAACAAACTTACTTTACTTGTTTCAAATAAACTTACTGTTTGTTTCTCTTCAGTTATCCTGATGGAACGAAGTACAATGAACAAACTTATCTTACTTGATTTCACATAAACTACTGTTTGTTTCTGTTGTTTATTCTGATGAAGCGAAGTAGAACGACAAACTTACCTTACTTGTTTCACATAAACTACTGTTTGTTGCTGTTGTCTTATCTGTGAATCGAAGTAGAATGAACAAACTTACTTTACTTGTTTCACATTAACTACTGTTTGTTTCTGTTGTCTTACCTGATGAAGCGAAGTAGAACGAACAAACTTACCTTACTTGTTTCACATAAACACTGTTTGTTTCTGTTGTCTTATTCTGATGAAGCAAAGTAAAAGCGAACAAATTACCTTACTTGTTTCACTAAATCTCTGTTTGGTTTCTGTTGTCTTATCCGGGTTTAAGCGAAGTAGAACAAACAAACTTATTTGACTTTTTCACATAGATACGTTTGTTTCTGTTGTCTTATCCGATGGAACGAAAGTACATGAACACACTTACCTTACTTGTTTCACATAAACTACTGTTTGTTTCTGTTTGTTTTATCCTGATGAGGCGAAGTAGAACGAACAAACTTACCTTACTTGTTTACATTAACTATGTTTGTGTTCTGGCTTTCTTGCCTGATGAAGCGAAGTAGAAACGAACAAACGTTACTTATTGTTTCACATAAACTACTGTTTGTTTCTGTTGTCTTATTCTGATAGCGAGTACAGTAAGAAACTTACTTTAATTGTTCACTTAAACTACTGTTTGTTTCTGTTGTCTTACTCTGCTTATAGTGAAGTAGAACAAACAAACTTATTTACTTTTTCACAAATTACTGTTTGTTTCTGTTGTCTATTTCTGATGGAATGAAGTACAATGAACAAACTTACCTTACTTGTTTCACATAAACTACTGTTTGTTTCTGTTTCTTATACTGTTGAACGAAGTACAATGAACAAACTTACCTTACTTGTTTCACATAAACTACTGTTTGTTTCTGTTGTCTTATCCTGAGAAGGAAGTAGAAGAACAATCCTTACCTTACTTGTTTCACATTAACTACTGTTTGT
Organism: Dipus sagitta; assembly: GCA_036346955.1. Lineage (NCBI taxonomy): Eukaryota > Metazoa > Chordata > Mammalia > Rodentia > Dipodidae > Dipus > Dipus sagitta. The sequence goes on along the minus strand of JAEEGE010000042.1, from coordinate 7,247 downwards.
TTCTGTTGTCTAGCCTGATGAAGCGAAGTAGAACGAACAAACTTTACCTACTTGTTTCACATAAACAACTGCTTGTTTCTGTTGTCTTATTCTGATGAAGCAAAGTACAGCAAGAAACTTACTTACTTGTTTCACTTAAACTACTGTTTGGTTCTGTTTTCTTACTCTGGTTTAGCAAAGTAGAACAAACAAACTTATGTTACTTATTTCACACGATTACTGTTTGTTTCTGTTGTCTTATCCTGATGGAAACAAAGTACAATGAACAATTACCTTACTTGTTTCACATAAACTACTGTTTGTTTCTGTTGCCTCATACTGATGAAGTTAAGTAGAACGAACAACTTGCTTTACTTGTTTCAAATAAACTACTGTTTGTTTTCTCTCAGTTATCCTGATGGAGCGAATACAATGAAAAACTTACCTTACTTGTTTCCACATAAACTACTGTTTGTTTTGTTGTCTTATTCTGATGAAGCGAAGTAGAACGAACAAACTTACCTTACTTGTTTCACATAAACTACTGTTTGTTGCTGTTGTCTTATTCTGGTGAATCGAAGTAGAATGAACACACTTACCTTACTTGTTTCACATTAACTACTGTTTGTTTCTGTTGTCTTATACTGATGAAGCTAAGTGGAACGAAAAAACTTACCTTACTTGTTTCACATGAACTCCTGCTTGTTTCTGTTGTCTTACCCTGATCAAGCGAAGTAGAACGAACAAACTTACCTTACTTGTTTCACATAAACTACTGTTTGTTTCTGTTGCCTCATACTGATGAAGTTAAGTAGAACGAACAAACTTACTTTACTTGTTTCAAATAAACTACTATTTGTTTCTCTTCAGTTATCTGATGGAGCCGAAGTACAATGAACAAAAAACTTACCTTACTTGTTTCACATAAAACTACTGTTTGTTCTGTTGTCTTATTCTGATGAAGCGAAGTAGAACGAACAAACTTACCTTACTTGTTTCACATAAATACTGTTTGTTTGCTGTTGTCTTATTCTAATGAATCGAAGTAGAATGAACAAACTTACCTTACTTGTTTCAGATTAACTACTGTTTGTTTCTGTTGTCTTATACTGATGAAGCTAAGTGGAACGAAAAAACATACCTTACTTGTTTCACATGAACTCCTGCTTGTTTCTGTTTTTCTTACCTGATCAAGCGAAGTAGAACGAACAAACTTACCTTACTTGTTTCACATAAACTACTGTTTGTTTCTGTTGCCTCATACTGATGAAGTTGAGTAAAACGAACAAATTACTTTACTTGTTTCAAATAAACTACTATTTGTTTCTCTTCAGTTATCCTGATGGAGCGAAGTACAATGAACAAACTTACCTACTTGTTTCACATAACTACTGTTTTGTTTCTGTTGTCTTATACTATTGAAGCTAAGTAGAACGAACAAACTTACCTTACTTGTTTCACATAAATCCTGCTTGTTTCTGTTGTCTTACCCTGATCAAGCGAAGTAGAACGAACAAACTTACCTTACTTGTTTCACATAAACTACTGTTTGTTTCTGTTGTCTTATTCTGATGAAGCGAAGTACATGAAACAACTTACCTTACTTGTTTCACTTAAACTACTGTTTGTTTCTGTTGTCTTATCTGATGAAGCGAAGTAGAACGAACAAACTTACCTTACTTGATTTCACATAAACTATGTTTGTTTTGTTGTCTTATCTGATGGAAGCGAAGTACAATGAACAAACTTATCACTAAACTCTGTTTGTTGTTTCTTTCTTAAGAAGTAGAACAACAAACTTACCTTATTTAATAAACTACTTTTTTCTGTTGTTTATCTGATGAGGAGAATGAAAAACTTACTTACTTGTTTCAATAACTCGTTGTTCTTTTCTTTACTAATGAAGCGAGAGAACGAACAACTTACCTTACTTTTTCCATAAATCTGTTGTTCTGTTGTCTTATCTGATGAAGCGATAGAAGACAAACTTCCTTACTGTTTCAATAAATACTGTTGTTTCTGTTGTTACTATGAAGAAGTAGAACGAACAAACTACTTACTTGTTTCAATAACTACTGTTTGTTCTTTGTTATCTGATGGGCGAGTAAACAAAACTACCTTACTTGTTTCACTAACTACGTTTGTTCTGTTGTCTTATTCTGTGACGAAGTAAAAGAACAAACTTATTACTTGTTTCAATTAATACTGTTTGTTTGTTGTCTTATGATGAGCAATAGAACGAAAAACTTCTTATTGTTTAAAACTCTTTGTTTCTGTGTTTCTGATCAAGGAAGAAAAACAACTTACTTACTTGTTTCACAAATCTGTTTTTTTCTGTTTCTTATCTATGAAGAGTAAATGAACAACTACTTATTGTTTAATTAACTACTTTGTTCTGTTCTATTGAGAGGAAGTAAACGAACAACTTACTTATTGTTTATTAAACTACTTTTGTTTTGTTCTTCTCTTGAAAGTACAAACAATTAGTTACTTATTTCACACAGTTACTGTTTTTTCTGTGTCTTATCTGATGCAACGAAGACAATGAAAAACTTACCTACTTGTTTCACTACTACTGTTTGTTTCTTTGTCTATTGATGAACGAAGTACAATAACAAACTTACCTTACTGTTTAATACTACTGTTTGTTTCTGTGTCTTATCTGATGAAGCGAAGTAGAAAACAACTTACCTTACTTGTTTCACATTAACTCTGTTGTTTCTGTTGTCTTACGATGAAGCAAGTAGAACGAACAACTTACCTTACTTGTTTCAAAAAAACTTTGTTTTCTGTTGTCCTGATGAGCGAAGTAAAGAAAACTTACTTTACTGTTTCACTAAACTACTTTTGGTTCTGTTTTTATCTGGGAGCGAAGTAAAAAAAACTTACTTATTTCCACAATACTGTTTGTTTCTGTTGTCTTATTGTTGAGAAGTAGAAGAACAAACTTACCTTACTTGTTTCACATAATACTGTTGTTTCTGTTGTCTTATCTGATGAACGAAGTAAAGAACAAACTTACCTTACTTGTTTCACTTAATACTGTTTGTTTCTGTTGTCTTATCGATGAAGAAGTAGAACGAACCTTACTTGTTTCACATAAACTACTGTTTGTTTCTGTTGTCTTATCTGATCAAGCGAAGTAGAACGAACAAACTTACCTTACTTGTTTCACTTTAAACTACTGTTTGTTTCTGTTGTCTTATCTCTGATGGAGCGAAGTACAATGAACAAGCTTACCTTACTTGTTTCACATAAACTACTGTTTGTTTCTGTTGTCTTATTCTGATGAAGCGAAGTAGAACGAACAAACTTACCTTACTTGTTTCACATAAACTACTGTTTGTTGCTGTTGTCTTATTCTGATGAATCGAAGTAGAATGAACAAACTTACTTTACTTGTTTCCATAACTACTGTTGTTTCTGTGTCTTATACTGATGAAGCTAAGTAGAACGAACAAACTTACCTTACTTGTTTCACATAAACTCCTGCTTGTTTCTGTTGTCTTACCCTGATCAAGCGAAGTAGAACGAACAAACTTACCTTTCTTGTTTCACATAAACTACTGTTTGTTTCTGTTGTCTTATTATGATGAAGCGAAGTACAATGAACAATCTTACCTTCCTTGTTTCACATTAACTACTGTTTGTTTCTGTTGTCATACTGATGAAGCTAAGTAGAACGAACAAACTTACCTTTACTTGTTTCAATAAACTACTGTTTTTTCTCTTCGTTATCTCGATGAAGCGAAGTAGAACGAAAAACTTACCTTACTTGTTTCACTAAACTACTGTTTGTTTCTGTTGTCTTATTCTGATGAAGCGAAGTAGAACGAAGAAGCTTACCTTACTTGTTTCACGTAAACTACTGTTTTTTGCTGTTGTCTTATTTTGATGAATCGAGGTACAATGAACAAACTTACCTTACTTGTTTCACATTAACTAATGTTTGTTTCTGTTGTCTTATACTGATGAAGCGAAGTAGAATGAACAAACTTACCTTACTTGTTTCACATTAAACTCTGTTTTTCTGTTGTCTTATCCTGATAAGCGAAGTAGAACGAACAAACTTTCCTTACTTGTTTCACATAAACTACTGTTTGTTTTGTTTCTTATCCTGATGAAACGAATAGAACGAACAAACTTACTTTACTTGTTTCAATAAACTACTGTTTGTTTCTGTTCTGTTATCCTGATGAGCGAAGTACAATGAACAAACTTACCTTACTTGTTTCACTTAAACTACTGTTTGTGTTCTGTTGTCTTATCTCTGTGAAGCGAAGTAGAACAAACAAACTTATGTTACTTATTTCACTAAACTTATGTTTGTTTCTGTTGTCTTTCTCTGATGCAACGAATGTACAATGAACAAACTTACCTTACTTTGTTTCACATAACTACTGTTTGTTTCTGTTGTCTTATCTGATGCAGCGAAGTACAATGCAACAAACTTACCTTACTTGTTTCACAAAACTTACTGTTTGTTTCTGTTGTCTTATTCTGATGAAGCAAGTACAATGAACAAACTTACCTTACTTGTTTCACATTAACTACTGTTTGTTTCTGTTGCCTCATACTGATGAAGCAAGTAGAACGAACAAACTTACTTTACTTGTTTCAATAACTACTGTTTGTTTCTCTTCGTTATACTGATGGAGCGAAGTCAATGAACAAACTTACCTTACTTGTTTCACATAAACTACTGTTTGTTTCTGTTGTCTTATCTGATGAACGAAGTAGAATGAACAAACTTACTTACTTGTTTCACTAACTACTGTTTGTTTCTGTTTCTTATACTGATGAACGAGTAGAAGAACAAACTTACCTTACTTGTTTCACTTTAAACTACTGTTTGTTCTGTTGTCTTATTCTGATGAAGCGAAGTAGAATGAACAAACTTACCTTACTTGTTTCACATAAACTACTGTTTGTTTCTGTTGTCTTATCTGATGAAGCAAGTAGAACGAACAAACTTACTTACTTGTTTCAAATAACTCTGTTTGTTTCTTTCGTTATCCTGATGAAGCGAAGTACAAGAACAAACTTACCTTACTTGTTTCACATAAACTACTGTTTGTTCTGTTGTCTTATCTGATGAAGCGAAGTAGAAGAACAAACTTACTTACTTGTTTCACATTAAATTACTGTTTGTTTCTGTTGTTTATCTGATGAAGCGAAGTAAAGAACAAACTTACCTTACTTGTTTCACATAAACTACTGTTTGTTTCTGTTGTCTTATCCTGATGAAGCGAAGTAGAACGAACAAACTTACCTTACTTGTTTCACATAAACTACTGTTGTTTCTGTTGTCTTATTCTGATGAAGCGAAGTACAATGAACAATCTTACCTTACTTGTTTCACATTAACTACTGTTTGTTTCTGTTGCCTCATACTGATGAAGCTAAGTAGAACGAACAAACTTACTTACTTGTTTCACAATAAACTACTGTTTGTTTCTGTGTCTTATCCTGATGAAGCGAAGTAAACGAACAAACTTACCTTACTTGTTTCATAAACTACTGTTTGTTCTGTTGTCTTTTCTGATGAAGCGAAGTAGAATGAACAAACTTACCTTACTTGTTTCACATAAACTACTGTTTGTTTCTGTTGTCTTATCTGATCAAGCGAAGTAGAACGAACAAACTTACCTTACTTGTTTCACATAAACTACTGTTTGTTTCTGTTGTCTTATCCTAATGAAACGAAGTAGAACGAACAAACTTACTTTACTTGATTTCAAATAAACTACTGTTTGGTTCTGTTCTGTTATCCTGATGGAGCGAAGTACAATGAACAAACTTACCTTACTGTGTTTTCACTTAAACTACTGTTTTGTTTTGTGTCTTTTCTCTGTGGAGCGAAGTAGAACAAACAAACTTATTTACTTAATTTCACAAACTACTGTTTGTTTCTGTTGTCTTATCCTGATGCAACGAAGTACAATGAAACTTACTTATTGTTTCACATTAACTACTTTGTTCTGTTCTCTTATCTGATGAAGCGAAGTAAAGAACAAACTTACTTACTTGTTTCAATAAACTACTGTTTGTTTCTTTTCTTATCTGATGAAGCGAAGTAAAGAACAAACTTACCTTACTTTTCCATAACTACTGTTTGTTTCTGTTGTCTTATCCTGATGAAGCGAAGTAAACGAACAAACTTACTTACTTTTCAATAAACTACTGTTTTTCGTTTTTATTCTGATGAACAAGTACAAAGACCTTTCTTATTGTTTCACTTAACTACTGTTTGTTCGTTCTTATCTGATAACAAGTAGAACGAACAAACTTAGTTACTTTTTCACAAATACTGTTTGTTTCTGTTTCTTATCTGATGTAACAAGTACATGAACAAATTACTTACTTGTTTCACATAAACTACTGTTTGTTCTGTTGTCTTATTGATAGCGAAGTAGAAAACAATTACCTTACTTGTTCACAAAACTCTGTTGTTTCTGTTTCTTATCCTATGAACGAAGTAAGAACAAACACTTATTGTTTCACTAAACTACTGTTGTTCTGTTGTCTTACTGATACGAATAGAAAACAAACTTATTACTTTTACAAACTATGTTGTTTCTTGTCTTATCTATGAAGAAGTAAGAACAAACTTACTTATTGTTTCACATAACTCGTTGTTTCTTTGTTATCTAAGAAGGAGTAAAGAACAACTTACCTTCTTTTTCACATAAACTCCTGTTTGTTTCTGTTCTTACTGATAAGGAGAGAACGAACAAACTTACCTTACTTGTTTCACATAAACTATTTTGTTTCTGTTGTCTTTTCTGATGAAGCGAAAAATGAACAATTCTTTTGTTTCACTTAACTATGTTTTTTTGTTGCCTATGAGAAGTATAAACAAACAAACTTTCTTTAATAAAACTACTTTTTTTTTCAGTTTGTCATAAACGAAATACAAACTTACTTACTTGTTTCAAATAAACCTGTTTTTTCTTGTTTCTAACGAATCATGAACAAACTTACCTTACTGTTTCACAAACTATGTTGTTTGTTGTCTTTCTGAAGCGAAGTAGAACACAAATTATTCTTTTTCCAATATGTTTTTGTTTTTTCCTATGAACGAAGTAGAACAAACTACTATTGTTACATAAATCTTGTTTGTTCTTTCTGATAAGGATACAATGAAACCCTTCTTGTTTAAACATAAACCCTTTTTTTTTGTCTTTCTCTGTAAGCGAGTAGAACGAAAAATTACTATTTTCACTAAAACTGTTGTGCGTGTTTATTCTAGACGAGTAAATGAACAA
>JAEEGE010000473.1:0-12847 GCA_036346955.1 Dipus sagitta | reverse complement strand
GTTCTACTTCGCAGCATTCGGATAATACATCAGGAAACCAAAACAGTAGTAAATGAAACAAGAAAGGCATAAGTTTGTTCCTTCTCCTTCGATTCATCAGGATAACACAACAGAAACAAACAGTAGTTTATGAGAAACAAGTAAGGTGAGTTTGTTCTTTTTATGTTCTACTTCGCTTCATCAGGATCAGACGACAGAAACAAACAGTAGTTATGATGAAACAAGTAAGGTAAGTTTCGTTTGTATTACTTCGCTTTTCAGTATAAGACAACAGAAACAAAGAGTAGTTAATATGAAACAAGTAAGTAAGTTTGTTCACTGTGCTTCGCTCCATCAGGTAAGACAACCGAAACAGTAATTTGGGTGAAATCAGTTACATATGTAGTTTGTTCTACTTCGCTCCAAAGGTAAGACTACGAAGTACACAGTAATAGTTTATGTAGGTAAAAAATTAAAAAAAAACAAAAAAGACAAAAAAAAAAAAAAAACATTTAAAAAATTATTTTTTTTTTTTTTTTTTTTTAAAAAAAAATTTTAAAAAAAAAAAAAAAACAAGTAAGTAGTTTTTTATTCTACTTCGCTTCAATCAGGATAAGGCAATAGGGAACAACAATTTAGCTTTAATATGAAACAGTAGGTAAGTTTGTTCGTTATCCATCGCTTCATCAGGATAAGACAAACAGAATCAAACAGTACTTTATGTGAAACAAGTAAGGTCGAGTTTGATCGTTCTACTTCTTCTTCAGGAATAAGACAACAGCAACACAACAATGTTAATGTGAAACCGTAAAGTAAGTTTTGTGTTCTACTTGAACCATCGGAAAAGAAACCACAAACAAACATTAAGTTGTTGTGATATAAGAATATAACGTTTGTTTGTACTACTTCTGTTCATACATAGTAAGTCACCGACCCCAACAGTAGTTTATGTGAAACAAGTAAAGTACGTTTCTTCATTCACTTCGCTCATCAGGATCAGACAACAGAAACAAAAGCAGTAGTTAATGAGGGGACCAAGTAAGATAAGTTTGTACTTTATCCTCGCTTCATATGGAAAACCAACGAAAAAAACAGTAGTTTATGTGTAACCAGTAGTAAGTTTGTCGTTCTAATTCACTATTCAGGAAAAAGACAAGCAGAAACAAAACAGTAGTTTATGTTAAACCAGTTAGGTAAGTTTGATCGTTCCTACTTAGCTCTCATAAGAATAAAGACAACAGAAAAAAACAACGTAGTTTACGTGAAATAAGTAAGTAAGTTTATTCGTTCTACTTCACATCATCAGAATGAGAGACGGCACAAACAGTAGTTAATATGAAACAAGTAAAGGTACGTTTTTCCTTCTCTTCGGTTCATCAGGATACAACACGGAAACATAGAGTTGTTTTTGTGAAAACAAGTAAGGAGAGTTTGTTCGCTCTACTGTGCTTTTCATCAGGATAAGAACAACAGAAATAAACAGTTAATTTTGTGAAAGAAGTAGGTAAGTTTGTTGTTTCTCCTTCACTTCTTCTGGATAAGACAACAGAAACAAACAGTAGTTTATGTGAAAAACGTAAGGTAAGTTTGTCGTTCTACTGCGCTCCTTCTAGATAAGACAACAGAAACAAACAGTAGGTTAATATGAAACAAGTAGGTAGTTTCTTCACTGTGCCTTGCTCCATCAGTATAAGGACAAAGAAAAAAACAGTAATTTGTGTGAAATAAGTAACATTGTTTGTTTATTCTAACTTTCGCTCCAACAGAGTAAGACACAGAAGAACAACAGTAGTTTATGTGAAACAAGTAAAGTAAGTTTCTTCTGTTCTACTTCGCTTCCTTAGGGAACCTTCCCCCTCCACAAACAGTAGTTTACGTGAAGAAGTAAAGTAAGTAGATCTTTTAGTCGCTTCATCAGGTAAGGGAAACAGACAAAAACGTAGTTAATGTGAAACAAGTAAGGTAAGGTTTGTTCCTTCTACTTCGCTACATCAGGATAAGACAACAGAAACAAACAATAGTTAATGGTGAAACACGGAAAGTAAGATTGTGTTCGTTGTACCTTCGCTTCATCAGTATAAGACAAAAGAAACAACAGTCCTCTATGTGAAACAAGTACTTAAGTTTTGTTCGTTCTTCTCTCTTCATCAAGGGAAAGACAACAGAAAGAAAACAGTAGTTTCTGTGAAACATGAAAGGTAAGTATGCTCATTGTACTTCGATCCATCAGGTAAGACAAGGAGAACAAACATTAATTTGTGTGAAATAAAGGAACTGAAGTATGTTTGTTTACTACGCTCCACCAGAGTAAGAAAACAGAAGGCAAACAGTAGTTTAAGTGAATCAAGTAAGTAAGTTTGTTACATTTCCTTCTCTTCCTCAGGAAGAAGACAACAGAAACAAACAGTAGATTTATGTGAAACAAGTACGGTAAGGTTTGTTCGTTCTTCTCGCTATCATCATGATAAAGACAACAGAAAAAAACAGTAATTGTCGTGAAATAAGTAACATAAGTATGTTTGTTCTACTCTCGTTCCAACCGAGTAAGACAACAGAACCTAACAGTTGTTTATCGTGAAACAGCTTAAAGTAAAATGTATTCGTTCTACATCATTTCATCAGGATAAGACAACAGGAAAAAACAGTAGTTAATATTGAAACAAGGAAAGTTAAGTTAGTTCGTTCTCCTTCGCTGCCTCAGGCTACACAACCAGAAAAAAAACAGTAGTTTATGTGAAACAAGTAAGGTGAGTTTGATTCGATCTACTTCGCTTCATCAGGCATAAGACACACAGAAACAAACAGTAGTTTATGTGAAACAATTTAAGGTAAGTTTGTTCGTTCTACTTCGCTTCAAAGGATAGACAACAAGAAAACAACATTAGTTAATTATGAACAAGTAGTAGAATGTTCACTGTGCTTCGCTAAACATCAGGATAAGACACTGAAAAAGTAATTAGAGTCACATAAACAGTAACATAGGTATCTTTGTTCTACTTCGCTCCAACAGAGAAGACAACAGAACCAAAACAGTAGTTTATGTGAAAAAAGTAAAGTAAGTTTCTTTTTCTACTTCGCTTCATTAGGCTTAAGACAATCAGAAACAAACAGTAGTTTACATGAAAGAAGTAAGTAAGTTTGTTCTTTTACTTCGCTATCTCAGGATAACACAACCAGAATACAAAACAGTAGTTAATGTGAAACAAGTTAGGTAAGTTTATGTTCGTTTACTTCGCTTATCAGGATTAGACAACAGAAACAAACAGTAGTAACATAAACAAGTAAATAAGTTTTTTCGTTCTACTTCTGATATATCGGGATAAGACAACACAACAAACATTAATTTGTGTGCAAAATGAAAACAAAAGTTTGTTCTACTTTGCTCCAACAGAGTAAGACAACAGAACCAAACAGTAGTATATGTGAAACAAGTAAAGTACAGTTTCTTCGTTCTACTTTCCCTTCATTAGCATAAGCCACCAGAAACTACAGTAGTTTATGTGAAAGCAGTAAAGTAAATTTCTTCGTTCTACTATGCTTCATCTGGAAAAAAAGAACAACAGAAACATAGCAGTAGTTAATGTGAAACAGTCAGGTAGGTTTGTTGGTTCTATTACGCTTCCTCAGGATAAGACAAGCAGAAACAAACAGTAGTGTATGGAAAACAAGTTAGTTAAGTTTGTTCATTCTACTTCCGCTTAATCAGGAGGAAGACAACTGAAAAAACAAAGAGTAGTTTATGTGAATGAAACAAGTAAGATACGTTTGTCATTGTACTTCGATCCATCAAGGTAAGACAAAAGAAAACAAACATAAATTGTGTGAATAAGAGAAACATTAGTTTGTTTGTTCTACTTCACTCCCCCAAGATAAGACACAGAACCAAACAGTAGTTTATGTGCAACAAGTAAAGTAACAGTTTGTTCATTCTCCTTCCTTCTCAGGAGAAGACAACAGAACAAACAGTAGTTTAGGTGAAACAATGAAAGGTAAGTTTCTTCGTTTCTTTTCGCTTCATCACGATCAGGGCACAGAAAACAAACAGTAATTTGTGTGAAATATAGTACCATAAAGTAGTTTGGTTCTTACTTCGCTTACAACAGCGTAAGACAACACAACAAACAGTAGTTTAGTTTATGTGACAACAAGTAAAGTAAGTGTATTCGTTCTACTTCACCCATCAGGATTATGACAACAGAAAAAAACAGTAGTTAATATGAACAAGAAAGGTAAGTGTTGTTCGTTCTCCTTCGCTCATCAGGATAACACAACAGAAACAAAACAGTTTGTAACGTGAAACAAAATAAAGTAAGTTTTTTCGTCTACATCGATCTATCGGGTATAAGACAACACAAACAAACATTAATTTGTGGCAATAAGAAACAAAAGATTGTTTGTCTACTTCGCGCCAACAAGTAAGACAACAGAACCACACAGTAAGTTTATTGAAACAAGTAAAAAGTTTCTTCTTTCTACTTTGCTTCAGGAGGATAAACAACAGAATCAAACAGTAGTTACATGACAGAAGATAAAGTAAGTTTGTTCTGGCTACTTCGCATGCATCCAGGATAAGACAACAGAAACATACAGTATTAACGTGAAAAATAAAGTTAAAGTTTTTTCGTTCTAACTTCGATCTATCGGATAAGACAACACAAACATACAATAAATTGTGGGCAATAAGAAACAAAAGGTTGTTTTGTTCTACTTGCTCCCAATCAGAGTAAGCAACAGAACTAAACAGTAGTTTTCATGTAAACAAGTAAAGTAAGTTTCTCGTTGACGTCGCTTCATTAGGATACACTACAGAAACATACAGTACTTTATTGAAAGCAGTAAAGTAAAGTTCTTCGTTCTAATTCGCTTCAATCAGGAAAACAACAAAACTAGCAGAGTTAATTAAACAAAAAGGGAAGTTTGTTCGTTCTACTACGCTTCATCAGGAGAAGAACAAGAAAACAAACAGAGTTAATGTGAAAAAGTAAAGTAATTTGTTCTTCTAACTTTCGCTCATCAAGGAGAAGACAACCTGAAACAAACAGATAATGTTAACATAAGATAAGTTTGCTCATTTTCTTCGATCCATCTAGGTAAGACAAAAGAAACAAACATTTATAGTTGTGGAAATAAAACACAAAGTTTGTTTTATTCTACTTTGCTCCCACCAAGAGTAAGAAAACAGAAGCAAACAGTAGGGTTAGGAATTCATGTAAAGTAAGTTTTGTTCATTATACTTCCGCTTCCGCAGGAATGACAACAGAACAACAGCAGTAGTTTAGGTGAAACAAGTAAGAATTTGTTCGTTCGTCTTCGGCTTTCAACACGAGTAGACAAAACAAAAAAAACAGTAATTTGTGTGAAATAAGTAACAAAATATTGTTTGTTCTATACGTCGCTCCAACAGAGAAATCAACAGATCCAAACAGTATTTATGTGAAACAAGTAAAGTAAGTTTAGGTCGTTCTATTTCACTTCATCAGATAAAGACAACAAGAACAACAGTATTAATATGAAACAAGTAAGGTAAGTTTGTACGCTCTCCTTCAGCTTTCATCAGATACACAACAGAAACAAACATATTTATGTGAAACACGTAAGGTGATTTGGTCGTTCTACTTCGCTTCATCAGGAGAAACAACCGAAACAACAGTAATCAATGTAAACAAGTAAGGTAATGTGTTCGTTATACTCGCTTCGCAATAAGAAAAACAGAAGCAAACATAGGTTATGTGAAACAAGTATAGTTATTTCCTCGTTCGACTGCGCTGCATTACATAGAACAACGAACAAACATACATATTTAATTGTGAAACACGTAAGGTAGTTGTTTCCTTCCACTTCTCTTCATCAGATAAGACAACAAAACAGAACAGTAGTTAATGTGATACAATAAGTAAGTTTGTTCCGAGCGACGACCTTCTTCTGGATAAACAAAAGAGAAACAAACAGTAGTTAATGTGAAACAATAAGGGTAATGTGCTCTTGTCCTTCCTTCATCTGGAAAACAGAAACAAACAGTAGTTTATGTAATCATGTAAGGTAAGATTGATGTCCGTTCAAATACACGTCTCAGATAAGAACAGCACAAACAAACAGCATTTTGTGATGGTAAACAATAAGTATCTGTCATCGTTTCTACTTTCTTCATCAGAATAAGACAACAGAAACATACAGTAGTTTATGTGAAACAATGTAAAGTAATTTCTTCATTGGGCTTTTCGCTCCATCATATAAGTCAACAGCATCAAACAGTAATTTGTATGAAATAAGTAGCATAAGTATATGAAACCAAACAGGAAGTTAATGGTGAAAAAGTAAAGTAAGTTTGTTCGTACTACGTTCGCTTCATCAGGAGAAGACAACTGAAACAAACATTAAGTTTATGAAACAAGTAAGATAAAGTATTGCTCAGTGTACGACGATCCATCAAGGTAGAGACAAAAGAAAACAAACATGTAATTTGTGTAAAATAAGAAACATAAGTTTGTTTTATATCTACTTTGCTACACCAGAGTAAAAAACAGAACAAACAGAGTTTAAGTGAATCAAGTAAAGTAAGTGTGTTCCATCCTCCTTCGCATTCCTCAGGAGAACAACGCGAAAGCAAGCAGTAGTTAGGGGAAACAAGTAATGTAAGTTTTGTTCTTCTTCTTTCGCTTCATCACGATTAGACAACAGAAACAAACATAGTAATTTGAGTGAAATATGTACATAAATATGTTTGTTCACTTCGCTCCAACAGAGAAAGACAACAAACCAACAAACATAGTGTATGTGAAACAATTAAAGTAAGTTTAGGTCGTTCTACATTTCACTTCATCAGATAAGACAACAAGAACAAAACAGTAGTTAATATTAAACAAGTAAGGTAATTTGTTTCGCTCTCCTTCGCTTCATCAGGATAACACAACAGAAACACAGTAGTTTATTTTGGAAACAGTAAGGTAATTTTCTTCGTTCTACTTCCTTCATCAGGATATGAGAACAGAAAAAAGCAGTGTTAATGAGGACAAGTAAGTAAGTTTGTTTGTTCGACTTCCGCTTTTTCAAGGATAAGACAACAGAAAACACAGTTGTTTATGTGAAACAATACGGTAAGTATCGTCCTGCTATTTCTCTTTGGTCAGTTGTTTGTTCTACTTCGCTGTCATCAAGATAGACAAGAGAAACAAACTGTAGTTACTGTGAAACAAGTACGGTAAGTTTGTTTATTGTACTGCGCTTCATCAGGATAAGACAGCAGAAACAAACCATAGTTTATGTTAAACAAGTAAGGTAAGTTGATCGTAACTACTTGCTTCAGCAGAATAACAACAGAAACTAACAATAGTTAATGTTAAACAAGGTAAGCAAGTTTTGCGTTTGTACTTCACTTCATCAGGATAAGAAATCAAAACTAACAGTAGTGTAATGTGAAACAAGAAAGGTTAGTTTGTTCCTCTACTGCCGTCAGCAGTAAACAATCGAAACAACAATAGTTAATGTGAAACAAGCAAAGCAATTTGTTTTCTTGTACTTTCGCTTATCAGATAAACAAAGAAACAAACCGTAGTTTTAGTGAAACAAGTAAGTTTGTTCGTCCTACTTCGCTTCATCAGGAGAAGGCCACACAGAACAAAACAGTAGTTTATGTGAAAAAGTAAGGTAAGTTTGCTCATTGTAACTTCGTCCCATCAAGGTAAGAGAAGAGAAACAACCATTAATTTGGGTGAAATGAAGAAAACATTAGTTTGTTTGTTTTCTACTTCGCTCCACTAGAAGTAAGAAAACAAAGCAAACATAGTTAATCGAATCAATAAAGTTAGTTTGTTCATTCTACTCGATTTCCTCAGACAAGACAACAGAAACAAGCATAGTTGAGGTGAAACAAGTAAGGTAAGTTTGTTCATTCTTCTTCGCTTCATCACGATAAGAAACGAATCCAACAAGTAAATTTGTGTAAATAATAACAAAATAATGTGTTCTACTGCGCTCCAACAGAGAAAGACAACAGAACCAAACAGTCGTTTATGTGTAACAAGTAAAGTAATTTATTCGTTCTACTTCACTTCATCAGATATACAACAGGAACAAACAGTATTAATATGAAACAAGTAAGTAAGTTTTTTCAGTCTCCTTCGCTTCATCAAGAAACATCAGAAACAAACAGGTAGTTTAATGTGAAACAAGTAACGTAAGTTTTTGTTCGTTCTACGCGCTTCATCAGGATAAGACAACAGAAACAACAGTAGTTAATGGTTGAAAAAAGGAAAGTAATTTGTGCGTTCTACTTCATCCATCAGATAAGACAACACAAACAAACATAATTTTGTTAAATAATAAACAAAAGTTTGGTTCCATACAGATAAGACAACAAACCAAACAGTATTTTTAGTGAAACAAGTAAGTAGTTTGTTCCTCTTCCTTTGCTTCATCAGAGAAAACAACAGAAACAATAAGAGATAAAGTGAAACAAGTAAAGTTAGTATGTTCTATGTACTTCGCTTCATCGCAGGATAAGACAAAAGAAACAAACTGTCTTATTTAGTTAAACACGTAATGTAAATTTGCTCATTGTAATTTCGACCCATCAGGGTAAGTCAGAGAAAGAAACACTAATTTGTGTAAATAAGAAACATAAGTTTGTTTGTACTTACTTTCGCTCCACCGAGTAAGAAAAACCGAAGCAAACTGTAGTTTAATGAATCAAGTGACGTAAGTTAGTTTTTCTCCTTCCCTTCCTCAGGAGAAGACAACAAAAACAAACAGTAGTTTAGGTGACAACAGTAAGGAGAGGTTTGTTCATTCTATTTGCTTCATCAGGATAAGACAAATCAGAAACAAACGTAGTTTTATGTGAAACAAGTAAGGTAAGTTTGTACGTTTATACATCGCTTCTTCAGGATTGAGACACCCGAAACAAACCGTAGTTAATATGAAAATGTTAGGTTAAGTATGTTCAAGTGCTTCACTCCAGCAGATAAGACAACCGAAACAAACAGTTAGTTCTGTGAAACAAGTATAAGGTAAGTTTGTTCGTTCTACTTCCTTAATCAGGATAAGACACAAGAAAACAACACAGTCGTAATATGAAACAAGTTTAGGATGTTTTTTCACCGTTTCTTCGTCCATCTGACAAGACCAAACAGAAAACAGTATTGTGGTGAAATAAGTAACATATGCTTGTGTGTTTACTTCGCTCAACAGGGAGAAGACAACAGAAACAAACCATAGTTTACATGAAAGAAGTAAAGGAAGTTTGTTCTTTCTACTTCGCTTCATAAGGATAAGACAACAGAAGCAAACGTAGTATAATGTGAAACAAGTATGGTATGTTTGTTCGTTCTCTTCACTTCATCAGGATAACACAACCGACACACCAAAAGTAGGTTTAAGTGAAACAAGTAAGGTAGTTTGATCGTTCTACTTCGCTTCATCAGGATAAGAAACAGAAACAAACAGTATTTTATGTGAACAAGTAAGGTAAGTTTGTTCATTGTGCTCACTCCATCAGGATAAGACAAGAAACAAAACAGTAATATGTATCGAAATAAGTAACATAAGTTTGATTGGTTTATTCGCTCAACGAGTAAGGCAACGACCAAACAGTAGTTTATGTGAAACAAGTAAGGTAAGTTAATTCGTTCTACTTCACTTCAAGAATAGGACAACAGGAACAAACAGTAGTTAATATGAAACAAGTAAGGTACGTATTGTTCCTTATCCTTAGGTTCATCAGAGATAACACATCAGAAACAAATAGTAGTTTATGTCGACACAAGTAAGGTGAGTTTTGATCCGTTCTACTTTGCTTTCATCAGAATAAGACAACTGAAACAAACAGTCGTTAATGTGAACATGTAAGGTAAGTGTGTAGGTTCTCTACTTCGCTTCATCAGGATAAGACAACAGAAACAAGCAGTAGTTAATTGTGAAAAAAGTAAAGTATGTGAGTTCGTTCTATTTTGATCAATCAGGATAAGGAAAACAGAAACAAACTTACTTTGTGTCGAAATAAGAAAAATAAGTTTGTTTGTTCTACTTTGCTCCAACAGAAGTAATAAAACTGAATTAACAACAGTAGTTTATGTGAAAAGTAAGGTAAGATTGTTTGTTCTACTTTGCTTATCAGGATAAGACAAGAGAAACAAACAGTAGTTACTGTGAACCAAGTAAGGTAAGTTTGTTTGTTCTAATTCACTTCATCAGGATAAGACAGCAGAAACAAACAGTAGTTTATGTTAAACAATTAAGGTAAGTTTGATCGATTACTTTGCTTCCTCAGAATAAGACAACGAAACAAAACAGTATTTATGTGAAAACACAAGTAAGGTAAGTTTGTTCATTGCTTGCTTCGATCCAACAGGATAAGAAAACAGTAACAAACAGTAATTTGTAAGAAATAAGTAACATAAGTTTGTATGTTTACTTCGCTCAACAAGAGTAGACACCAGAATCAACAGTTAGTTTATGGTGAAACAAGTAAGGTACGTTAATTGTTCTACTTCACTTCAATTACGAATATGAACAACAGGAACTAACAGTAGTTAATGTGAAAACAGGTAAGCGTATGATTGTTCTTTCTTCCTACGGTTCATTCCAGGATACCACATCGGAAAACAAAGAATAGTTTATGTGAAACAAGTAAGGTGAGTTCTGTTCGTTTCTATTCGCTTCATCCGGTTAAGACTACATAAACAAAAAGTAGTTAATGATAAAACAAGTAGGAGGTTTGTCGTTCTACTTCGCTTCTCAGGGATAAGACAAACAGAAACACAACATTATTTAATAGTGAAACAATAAAGGAAGTTTGTTCATTATATTTCGCATCATCAGGATAAGACAACAGAAACAACATTAATTTGTGTGAAATAAGAAAAATAAGTTGTTGGTTCTACTTCGCTCAACAGAGTAGACAACAGAATCAATCGTAGTTTATGTGAACAAGTAAAGAAAGTTTCTTCGTTCCACTTCGCTTCTCAGGAGAAAATACCAACAGAAACAACACAGTAGTTAATGTGAAACAATTACAGGTCGTTTGTTCCTTCTACTTCGCTTCGCCGGATAAGACAAGAGAACCAAATTTAGTTAATTGAAAACAAGTGGGTTAAGTTTGTTCTTCTACTTCGTTCATCTGGATAGAAAGAGAAAACAAACAGAGTTAAAGTTGAAACAAGTAACGTAAGTGTGTTCGTTCACCTACGTTATCAGGAGAAAAAACAGAAACAAACCGTAGTTTATGTGAACCAGTAAGGTAAGTTTGTTCGTTCTAATTTCACTTTCATTGGGATAAACAGCAGAAACAAACAGTAGATTATGTTAAACAAGTTAAGGTAAGTTTGATCGTTCTATTTGCTTAGGGAATAAAGACAACACAAACAAAACAGTAAGTTTATGTGAACCAAGTAAGGTAGTTTGTTTCATTGTGCTATGCTCCATCGGATAAGACATCAGAAACAAACAGTATTATGTATTGAAATTAAGTAACATAAGTTTGTCTGTTCTACTTCGCTCCAAAGAGTAAGACAACAGAACCCAACAGTAGTTTAAGAATGAACAAGTAAAGTAAGGTATATTCGTTCTACTTCATTCATTCAGGATAAGACAACAGGAACAAACGTCGTTATATGAAAAAAGTATGTAAGTTTGTTCATTCTCTTCGGTTCATCAGGAAAACGCAATCAGAAAAAAAGAGTAGTTATGTTGAAAACAAGTAAGTTGAGTTTGTTCGTTCTACTTTCGCTACATCAGGATAAGGACAACAGAAAAAACAGTAGTTTATGTGAAAAAGTAAGGTACAGTTTGTTCGTTCTACTTCGCTCCTTCAGGATAAGAGAACCGAAAGTAAAAGTAATTAATATGAAAACAGTAAGGTAAGTTTGTTCTACTGTATGTTCGCTCCATCAGAGCTAAGACCACGGAAACAAAACAGAAGTTAATATGAAACAAGTAAGGTAAGTTTGTTCACTGTGCTTCGCTCCATCAGGCTAGGACAACAGAAAACAGTCATTTGTGTGAATACAGTAACATATGTAGTTTGTTCTACTTCGCTCCAACAGAGTAAGACACAGAAAGCAAAATAGTAGAATATGTAAAACAGTAAGTAAGTTCTTCAGTTCTACTTGCTTCATCAGGAAAAGACAATAGGAAACAAAACAGAAGTTAATATGAAACAAGTGAGTAATTTTGTTAGTCTCCTTCGCTTCATATGATAACACAACGAACCAAACAGTAGTTTATGTGAAAAAGTAAGGTGAGTTTGTACGTTTAATTCGGTTCATCAGGATAAGACACCAGAAAACAAACTGTAGTTAATATGAAACAAGTTAAAGTTAAAGTTTGTTTGTTCTACTTCGATCCAAGGATAAGACATCACAAAACAACTTAAATTTGTTTTTGAATTAAGAACAAATGTTTGTTTTGTTTTGTTCGCTCCTTCCCCCAGGAAAAAGTTTTTAAAACAACGACCTAACAGTAGTTTGTGTTGAAACAAGTAAAGTAGGTTTTTCGTTTACTTCGCATCCATTAATATAAGACAAGAGAATCATACTGTAGTTTATTTGAATGCAGTAAAGTAACTTTGTTCGTTCTACTTCGCTGCATCAGGAAAAGACAACAGAAACAAGCAGGAGTAATGAGAAACCAGATAAGGTCGATTTATTCGTTCTACTTCGCTTCATCAGTATAAGCCAACAGAAACAATAATAGTTTTGTGAAACAAGTAAGGTGAGTTTGTTCGTTCTACTTTGCTACATCAGGATAAGACAACAGAAAAACCAGTAGTTATGTGAAATTGTAAGGTAAGTTTGTTCCTTCTCCTTCGGTCATCAGGTAACACAACAGAAACAAAGTCTGTAGTTTATTGTGAAGAAGTAAGGTGCTGAGTTTG
>JAEEGE010000296.1:0-14530 GCA_036346955.1 Dipus sagitta | reverse complement strand
GATAAGACAACAGAAACAAACAGTACATATGTGAAACAACTAATTAAGTGGTGTTCATTCTACTTATCGCTTCATCAGGATAAGGCAACAGAAACAAACAGTACTTTATGTGAAACAAGTAAGGTAAGTTTGTTCATTCTATTCGCTTCTTCAGGATAAGACAACAGAAATAAACAGTAGTTTATGTGAAACAAGTAAGGTAAGTATGTTCATTGTGCTTCGCTCCATTAGGATAAGACAACGGAAACAAACAGTAATTTGTGTGAAATAAGAAACATAAGTGTGTTTGTTCTACTTCGCTCTAACAGAGTAAGACAACAGAAGAAACAGTAGTTTATATGAAACAAGTAAAGTAAGTTTGTTCATTCTACTTCGCTACATCAGGATAAGACAACAGAAACAAACAGTAATTTGTGTGAAATAAGTAACATGAGTTTGTTTGTTCTACTTCTCTTCATCAGGATTAGACAACAGAAACAAACATTAGTTTATGTGAAACAAGTAAGGTAAGTTTATTCATTGTACTTCGCTGATTCAGGATAAAAAAAACAGAACAAAACAGTAGTTTATGTGAAACAAGTAAGGTAAGTTTGTTCATTCTGCCTCGCTTCATCAGTATAAGACACCAGAAACAAACAGTAGTTTATGTGAAACAAGTAAGGTAAGCTTGTTAG
This sequence comes from Dipus sagitta, assembly GCA_036346955.1. Taxonomy (NCBI): domain Eukaryota; kingdom Metazoa; phylum Chordata; class Mammalia; order Rodentia; family Dipodidae; genus Dipus; species Dipus sagitta. The sequence goes on along the minus strand of JAEEGE010000296.1, from coordinate 13,856 downwards.
TTCTACTTCGCTTCATCAGGATAAGATAACAGAAACAAACAGAAGTTTATGTGAAACAAGTAAGGTAAGTTTGTTCATTCAACTTGGCTTCATCAGGATAAGGCAACAGAAACAAACAGTAGTTAATGTGAAACAACTAAGGTACGTTTGTTCGTTCTACTTCGCTTCACCAGGATAAGACAACAGAAACAACCAGTAGTTTATGTGAAACAAGTAAAGTAAGTTTGTTCGTTCTACTTCGCTTCATCAGGACAAGACAACAGAAACACACAGTAGTTTATGTGAAACAAGTAAGGTAACTTTGTTCATTCTACTTTGCTTCATCAGGATAAGGCAACAGAAACAAACAGTTGTAAATGTGAAAAAAGTAAGGGAAGTTTGTTTGTTCTTCTTCGCTTCATCAGAATAAGACAACAGAAAGAAACTTTAGTTTATGTGAAAAAAGTAAGGTGTGTTTCTTCATTGTGCTTCGCTCCATCAGGATAAGTCAACAGAAACAAACAGTAATTTGTGGGAAATAATCATCATAAGTTTGTTTGTGCTACTTCGCTCTAACATAGTGAGAAAACAGAACCAAAGAATACTTTATATGAAACAAGCAAAGTAAGTTTGTTCATTCTACTTCGCTTCATCAGGATAAGACAACAGAAACAAACAGCAGTTAATGTGAAACAAGTAAGGTAAGTTTGTTCGTTCTACTTCACTTCATCAGGAAAAGACATCAGAAACAATGAGTAGTTTATGTGAAACAAGTAAGGTAAGTTTATTCATTGTACTTCGCTGTATGATGGTAAGACAACAGAACCAAACAGTAGTTTATGTGAAACAAGTAAGGTAAGTGTGTTCATTCTATTTCACTTCATCTGGATTAGGCAACAGAAACAAACAGTAGTTTATGTGGAACAAGTAAGTTAAGTTTGTTCATTGTATTTAGCTCCATCAGGATAAGACAAGAGAAACAAACAGTAATTTGTGAAAAAAGATAAGTAAGTTTGTTTTTCTACTTCGCTCACAGATAAGACAACAGAAACCAAACGTATATTTATATGAAACAAGATAAAGTAAGTTTGTTCGTTCTTACTTCGCTCACAGATAAGACAACAGAAAACAAACAGTAGTTTATGTGAAACAAGTAAGGTAAGTTTGTTCATTCTACTTCCTTCATCAGGATAAGACAACAGAAACAAACAGTAGTTTATGTGAACAAGTAAGGTAAGTTTGTTCATTTACTTCGCTTCATCAGGATAAGACAACAGAAACAAACAGTAATTTTGTGAAAAAGTAACATAAGTTTGTTTGTTCTACTTCGCTTCATCAGGAAAGACAAACAGAAACCAACAGTAGTTTATAGTGAAACAAGTAAGTAGTTTGTTCGTTCTACTTCGCTTCATCAGGATAAGACAACAGAAACAAACAAGTTTAAGTGAAACAAGTAAGGTAAGTTTTGTTCTTCTACTTCGCTTCATCGGATAAGACAACAGAAACAAACAGTAGTTTATGTGAAACAAGTAAGGTAAGTTTGTTCATTGTGCTTCGCTCCATCAGGATAAGAACAGAAACAAACAGTATTTGGGGAAATAAGTAAAAAGTTTGTTGTTCTACTTCGCTCACACGTAAGAAACAAAAACAGTATTTATGTGAAAAGATAAGTTTTATGCTACAGAAAAAAAGAAACATTATTGAATATAAAGGTTGCTTCGCTCTCAGTATAGACAACAGAAACAAACTATTATTGAAAAGTAAGGTAAGTTTTCTTACTCGCTCATATAAGAACAGAAAAACATATTTATTGAAACAAGAAGGTATTTGTTCATTTACTCGCTCATCAGGATAACAAGAAAAATAGTTTTGTGAAACAAGTAGGTAATTGTTCATTTCTTCGTTCATCAGATAAGACACAGAAAAAACGTATTGTGTGAAATAAGAAACATAGTTTGTTTTCTACTTCCTCTACAGGTAAGACAACAGAACCAAACAGTAGTTTATATGAAACAAGTAAGTAAGTTTTTCGTCTGCTGCACCAGTATAAGAACGAACAACAGTAGTTTATGTGAAACAAGTAAGGAAGTTTGTTCGTTCTACTTCGCTCATCAGGATAGACAACAAAACAACAGTAGTTATGTGAAACAAGTAAGTAATTTTGTTCATTCTTCTCCATCAGGATAAGACAACGAATGAACAGTAGTTTATGTGAAACAAGTAAGGTAAGTTGTTCATTCTACTTCGCTCAAAGATAAGGCAACAGAACAAACAGTAGTTAATGTGAAACAAATAAGTAGTTGTCTTCTCTTTGCTTCACAGGATAAGACAACAGAAACAACCAGTAGTTTATGTGAAACAGTAAAGTAAGTTGTTCTTCTACTTCCTTCATCAGGATAAGACAACAGAAAAAACAGTATTTTTGTGAAAAAGTAATAAGTTTGTTCTTTCCTTCATCAGGATAGCAACAGAAAAAACATAGTTTATGTGAACAAGTAAGGTAAGTTTTTCATTGTCTTGCTCATCAGGTAAAAACAGAAACAACAGTAGTTTATGTGAAACAAGTAAGGTAACTTTGTTCATTCTACTTGCTTCATCAGGATAAGGCAACAGAAACAAACAGTTTAAATGTGAAAAAAGTAAGGGAAGTTTGTTTGTTCTTCTTCGCTCATCAGATAAGACAACAGAAACAAACAGTAGTTTATGTGGACAAGTAAGTTAGTTTGTTAATTGTGTTTAGCTCCTTCAGGATAAGACAACAGAAACAAACAGTAATTTGTGTGAAATAAATAACATAAGTTGTTTGTTCTACTCGCCCAACAAGAAAGACAACAGAACCCAACAGTATTTATATGAACATAAGGAAGTTTGTTCGTTTGATTCGCTTCATCAGGATAAGACAACAGAAAAAAACAGTAGTTTATGTGAAACAAGTAAATTAAGTTTGTTCGTTCTACTTCGCTTCATCAGGATAAGACAACAAAAACAAACAGTAATTTGTGTGAAACAAGTAAGGTAATTTTGTTCATTCTACTTCGCTTCTTCAGGAAAAGACAACTGAAACAACAGTATTTATGAAACAAGTAAGGTAAGTTTATTCATTGTACTTTCGCTGCATCAGGTAAACAAAAAACAATACAGTAGATTATATTGTAAACAAGTAGGTAATTTGTTCATTTACTTCGCTTCATCTGGATTAGACAACAGAAAAAAACAGTAGTTTATGTGGAACATAGATAAGTTTGTTCATTGTGTTTAGCTCCATCAGAATAGGACAATAGAAACAAATAGTAATTTGTGTGAAATAAATAACAAAAGTTTTTTTGTTCTACTTGCTCCAACACAAAAAGCAACAGAGCCCAACAGTTTTATATGAAAAAAGTAAAGTAAGTTTGTTCGTTCCACTTCGCTTCATCAGTACAAGACAACAGAAACAAACAGTAGTTTATGTGAAACAAGTATGGTAATTTTGTTCGTTCTATTTCGCATCATCAGGATAAGCAACAGAAAAAAAACAGTTAGTATGAGAACAAAAAGGTAAGTTTGTTCATTCTACATTCACTTCATCAGATTAAGTACAACAGAAACAAACATAATTTTGTGAAATAAGTAGCATAAGGGTTTTTGCTCTACTTCGCTCCAAAAGAGTAAGACAACAGAACGCAACAGTAGTTTATATGAAACAAGAAAAGTAAGTTTGTTTGTTCTACTTCGCTTCATCAGTGTAAGAGAACAGAAACAAACAATAGTTTATGTGAAACAAGTAACGTAAGTTTGTTCGTTCTACTTCGCGTCACCAGGATAAGACAACAGAAACAACCAGTAGTTTGTGAGGAACAAGTAAGGTAAGTTTGTTCATTCTACTTCGCTTCATCAGGATAAGACAACAGAAACAAACAGTAATTTTGTGAAATAAGTAACCTAAGTTTGTTTGTTCCACTTCGCTAAAACAGAACCAAACCGTAGTGTATATGAAACAGGTAAAGTAAGTTTGTTCGTTCTACTTTGCTTCATCAGGATAAGACAACACAACCCAAAAGTAGTTTATGTAAAACAAGTAATGTAAGTTTCTTCGTTCTACTTCGCTTCATCAGTGTAAGACAACAGAAACAAACAGTAGTTTATGTAAAACAAGTAAGGTAAGTTTGTTCGTTCTACTTCGCTTCATCATGATAAGACAACAGAAACAAACAGTAGTTTATGTGAAAAATGTAACGTAAGCCTGTTCATTCTACTTTGCTTCATCAGGATACGGCAACAGAAACTAACAGTAGTTAATGTGAAACAAGTAAGGTACGTTTGTTCGTTCTACTTCGCTTCATCAGGATAACACAACAGAAACAAAGAGTAGTAAATCTGAAAAAAGTAAGGTAAGTTTGTTCATTCTATTTCGCTTCATCAAAGTAAGACAACAGAACCAAACAGTAGTTTATGAAAAACAAGTAAGGTAAGTTTGTTCATTCTATTTCACTTCATCTGATTTAGGCAACAGAAACAAACCGTAGTTTCTGTGGAACAAGTAAGTTAAGTTTGTTCATTGTGTTTTGCTCCATCAGGATAAGACAAGAGAAAGAAACAGTAATTTGTGTGAAATAAATAACATAAGTTTTTTTGTTCTACTTCGCTCCAACAGAGTAAGAAAACAGAACCCAACGGTAGTTTATATGAAACCGGTAAAGTAAGTTTGTTCATTCTACTTCGCTTCATCAGTATAAGACAACAGAAACAAACAGTAGTTTATATGAAACAAGTAAGGTAAGTTTGTTCATTCTACTTCGCTTCATCAGAATAAGACAACAGAAAGAAACAGTAGTTTATGTGAAACAAGTAAAGTAAGTTTGTTCATTGTACTTTGCTCCATCAGGATAAGACCAACAGAATCATACAGTAGTTTATGTGAAACAAGTAAAGTAAGTTTGTTCGTTCTACTTCGCTTCATCAGGATAAGTCAACAGAAAAAAACAGTAATTTGTGTGAAATAAGTAACATAAGTTTGTTAGTTCTATTTCGTTTCATCAGGATAAGACAACAGAAACAAACAGTAGTTTATGTGAAACAAGTAAGGTAAGTTTGTTCATTCTACTTCCCTTCATCTGGATTAGGCTACAGAAACAAACAGTAGTTTATTTGAAACAAGTAAGGTAAGTTTTTCATTGTGCTTCGCTCCATCAGGACAACACAACAGAAAGAAACAGTAATTTGTGTGAAATAAGAAACATAAGTGGGTTTGTTCTACTTCGCTCCAACAGAGTAAGACAACAGAACCCAACAGTAGTTTATATGAAACAAGAAAAGTAAATTTGTTCGTCCTAATTCACTTCATCAGGATAAGACAACAGAACCAAACAGTAGTTTATGTGAAACAAGCAAGGTAAGTTGGTTCATTCTACATTGCTTCATCTGGATTTGGCAACAGAACCAAACAGTAGTTTATATGAAACAAGTAAAGTAAGTTTTTTTGTTCTGCTTCGCTTCATCAGTATAAGACCACAGAAACAAACAGTAGTTTATGTGAAGCAAGTAAGGTAAGTTTGTTCGTTCTAGTTCGCTTCATCAGGATAAGACAACAGAAACAAACAGTAGTTTATGTGGAACATGTAAGGTAAGTTTGTTCATTGTGTTTAGCTTCATCAGGATAAGACAAGAGAAACAAACTGTAATTTGTGTGAAATAAATAACATAAGTTTGTTTGTTCTACTTCACTCCAACAGAGAAGGCAACAGAACCCAACAGCAGTTTATATGACCCAACTAAAGAAAGTTTGTTCGTTCTAATTCGCTTCATCCGTATAAGACAACAGAAACAAACAGTAGTTTATGTGAAACAAGTATGGTAAGTTTGTTCGTTCTACTTCACTTCATCAGAATAAGACAACAGAAAGAAAGAGTAGTTTATGTGAAACAAGTAAAGTAAGTTTGTTCATTGTACTTCGCTCCATCAGGATAAGACAACTGAAACAAACAGTAGTTTATGTGAAACAAGTGAGGTAAGTTTATTGATTGTACTTCGCTGCATCATGATAAAACAACAGAACCAAACAGTAGTTTATGTGAAAAAAGTACGGTAAGTTTGTTCATTCTACATCGTTTCATCTGGATTAGGCAACAGAAACAAACAGTAGTTTATGTGAAACAATGAAGGTAAGTTTGTTCATTGTGCTTCGCTCCATCAGGATAAGACAACAGAAACAAACAGCAATTTGTGTGAAATAAGTAACATAAGTTTGTTGTTTCTATTCCGCTTCATCAGAATAAGACAACAAAAAACAGTAGTTTTGTAAACAAGTAGGTAGTTTTTTCATTGTACCTGCATCAGATAAGAAAAGAACAAACAGTAGATTGTAAAAAAAAAGTATGTTTTTCTTGCTTCATTGTTAGACAACAGAAACAAACAGTAGCTATGGAAACAGTAAGTAAGTTGTCATTGTGCTTCGCTCCATCAGGATAAGAGAACAGAAACAAACAGTAATTTGTGTGAAATAAGTAATATAAGTTTGTATGTTCTACTCCACTACAACAGAGTAAGACAACAGAACCAAAGAGTAGTTTAAATGAAACAAGTAAAGTAAGTTTGTTCGTTCTGCTTTGCTTCATCAGGGTAAGACAACAGAAACAAACAGTAGTTATTGTGAAACAAGTAAGGTAAGTTTGTTCATTCTACTTCGCTTCATCAGAATAGGACAACGGAAAGAAACAGTAGTTTATGTGAAACAAGTAAAGTAAGTTTGTTTGTTCTGCTTGACTTAATCACTATAATACAACAGAAACAAACAGTAGTTTATGTGAACAAGTAAGGCAAGTTTGTTCGTTCTACCTCGCTTCCTCAGGATAAGACAACAGAAACAAACAGTATTTTAGGTGGAACATGTAAATTATGTTTGTTCATTGTGTTTAGCTACATCATGATAAGACAAGAGAAACAAACAGTAATTTGTGTGAAATAAATAACATAAGTTTGTTTGTTCTTGTTCGCTCCAACAGAGAAAGACAACAGAACCCAACAGCAGTTTATATGAAACAAGTAGAGAAAGTTTGTTCATTCCACTTCGCTTCATCAGTATAAGACAACAGACACAAACAGTAGTTTATATGAAACAAGTAAGGTAAGTTTCTTCATTCTACTTCGCTTCATCAGAATAAGACAACAGAAAGAAGCAGTAGTTTATGTGAAACAAGTAAATAGTTTGTTCATTGTACTTCGCTACATCAGGATAAGACAACAGAACAAACAGTTTTTGGTGAAAACAAGAATAAGTTAGTTCTTCTACTTCTCTCTACCAGGAGAAAGACTACAGAAACAAACAGTAATTTGTATGAAATAAGTAACATAAAATTTGTTCATTCTACTTCGCTTTATGCATTAGACAACAGAAACGACAGTAGTTTATGTGAAACTGTATGCGTAATTTTGTTCATTGTGCTTCGCTTAGATCAGGATAAGACAACACAAACAACAGTAATTTCTTTGAATAAGTACATGTAGTTTGTTCTTCTACTTCGCTCATCAGTATAAGACACAAAACAAACAGTAGTTTATGGTGAAAAAAGTAGGTAAGTTGTTCATTGTGCTTCGCATTCCAGGATAAGAAACAGAAACAAACAGTAATTTGTGTGAAATAAGCAACACAAGTTTGTTTGTTCTACATCGCTCTAACAGAGTAAGACAACAGAATCAAACAGTAGTTTATATGAAACATGTAAAGTAAGTTTGTTTGTTCTGCTTGACTTAATCACTATAGTACAACAGAAACAAACGTGTTTATGTGAACGAGTAAGGCATAGTTTGTTCGTTCTACCTCGCTTCATCAGGATAGCAACAGAAACAAACAGTATTTTAGGTGGAAACATGTAAAATTATGTTTGTTCATTGTGTTTAGCTCCATCATGATAAGACAAGAGAAACAAACAGTAATTTGTGTGAAATAAATAACATAAGTTTGTTTGTTCTTCTTCACTCCAACAGAGAAACACAACAGAACCCAACAGCAGTTTATATGAAAAAAGTAAAAAGTTTGTTCATTCCACTTCGCTTTATCAGTATAAGACAACAGAAAAAAACAGTGGTTAATATGAAACAAGTAAGGTAAGTTTGTTCATCATACTTCGCTTCATCAGAATAAGACAACAGAAAGAAACAGTAGTTTATGTGAAACAAGTAAAGGAAGGTTGTTCATTGTACTTTGCTCCATCAGGATAAGACAACAGAAACAAAGAGTAGTTTATGTGGAACAACTAAAGTAAGTTTCATCGTTCAACTTCACTTCATCAGTATAAGATAACAGAAACAAACAGTAGTTTATGTGAAACAAGTAAGGTAAGTTTGTTCATTGTACTTCACTTCATCAGGATAAGACAACAGAAACAAACAGTAGTTTATGTGAAACAAGTAAGGTAAGTTTGTTCATTCTACTTCGCTTCATCAGGATAAGACAACAGAAACAAACAGTAGTTAATGTGAAACAAGTAAGGTAAGTTTATTCATTCTACTTCGCTCTATCAGGATAAGGCAACAGAAACAAACAGTAGTTAATGTGAAACAAGTAAAGTAATTTGTACGTTCTACTTCGCTTCATCAGGAAAAGACAACAGAAACAAACAGTAGTTTATGTGAAACAAGTAAGGTATGTTTATTCATTGTACTTCGCTGCATCAGGATAAAACAACAGAACCAAACAGTAGTTTATGTGAAACAAGTGAGGGAAGTTCGTTCGTTCTACTTCACTTCATCAGAATAAGACAACAGAAAGAAACAGCAGTTTATGTGAAACAAGTAAGGTAAGTTTATTCGTTCTACTTCGCTTCACCAGGATAAGACAACAGAAAAAACCAGTAGATTATGTGAAACAAGTAAAGTAAGTTTGTTCATCCTACTTCGCTTCATTCAGTATAAGACAACAGAAACAAACAGTAGTTTATGTGAAACAAGTGAGGGAAGTTTGTTCGTTCTACTTCGCTTCATCAGAATAAGACAACAGAAAGAAACAGTAGTTTATGTGAAACAAGTAAGGTAAGTTTGTCCGTTCTACTTCGCTTCATCCAGGAGTAAGACAAAGAAAAAACCAGTAGTTTATGTGAAACAGGTAAGAAGTTTGTTATTCTACTTGCAGTCATCAGGATAAGACAACAGAAACAAACAGTAGTTAATGTGAAACAGTAAGAGTAAGTTTGTACATTCTTACTTCGCTTCATCAGGATATGCAACAGAAAACAAACAGTAGTTATTGTGAACAATTAAGGTAAGTTTGTTCGTTTTCTTTGCTTCATCAGGAAAAGAAACAGAAACAAACAGTAGTTCATGTGAAACAAGTAAGTAAGTTTATATGTTTACTCGCTGCATCAGGTGAAGACAACAGAACAAAAGTATTTATGTGAAACAAGTAAGGTAAGTTTGTTCATTCTCCTTCACTTCATCTGGATTAGACAACAGAAACAAACAGTAGTTTATGTGAAACAAGTAAGGTAAGTTTGTTCATTGGTCTTCGCTCCATCAGATAAGACAAGAGAAACAAACAGTAAGTTTTGTGAAATAATAAATAAGTTTGTTCTTGTTTACTTCGCTCCATCAGATAAGACAGCAGAAACAAACAGTAGTTTATATGAAACAAGTAATTAAGTTTGTTCGTTCTAATTCGCTTCATCAGTATAAGACAACAGAAACAAACAGTAGTTTATGTGAAACAAGTATGGTAAGTTTGTTCGCTCTAATTCGCTTCTTCAGGAAAAGACAACAGAAACAAACAGTAGTTTATATGAAAACAAGTAAGGTAAGTTTGTTCATTCTACTTCACTTCATCAGAATAAGACAACAGAGAGGAACAGTAGTTTATGTGAAACAAGTAAAGTAAGTTTGTTCATTGTACCTCGCTCGAACAGGATAAGACAACAGAAACAACAGTAATTTGTGTGAAATAAGTAACATAAGTTTGTTTGTTCCATTTCGCTTCATCAGGATAAGACAACAGAAACAAACAGTGGTTTATGTGAAACAAGTAAGGTAAGTTTAGTCATTGTACTTCGCTGCATCAGGATAAGAAACAGAACCAAACAGTAGTTTGTGTATAACAAGAAGAGTAAGTTTGTTCGCTCTACTTCGCTTCATCTGGATTAGACAACAGAAACAAACAGTAGTTTATGTGAAACAAGAAAGGGAAGTTTGTTCATTGTGCTTCGCTCCATCAGGATAAGACACAGAAACAAACAGTAATTTCTGTGAAATAAGAACATAAGTTTGTTTGTTCTACTTCGCTCTAACAGAGTAAGACAACAGAACCAAACAGTAGTTTATATGAAACAAGTAAAGTACGTTTGTTCATTCTACTTTGCTTCATCAGGATAAGGCAACAGAAACAAAGAGTAGTTTATGTGAAACAAGTAAGGTAAGTTTTTTCATTGTACTTCGCTGCATCAGGTTAAGATAACAAACCTCAACAGAACCAAACAGTATTTATGTGAACAAGTAAGGTAAGTTTGTTCATGTACATCGCTAGATCTTAAAAGACAACCAACCTAACATATTAATGTAAACAAGTAAGTAAGTTTGGGTTCGTTCTACTTCGCTTCATCAAGATAAGACAAGAAAAAAAACGGGAGTTTATGAGAAACAGGGTAAAGTAAATTTTCATTCTACTTCCCCTTCATTAGTCTAAGACAACAGAAAAAAATAATAGTTAATGTGAAACAAGTAAGGAAAGTTGTTCGTTCTATTTCCCCTTCATCAAAAAAAGACAACAGATAGAAACAGAGTTTATGTGAAACAATTAAGGGTAAAGTTTGTTCGTTCTACTTCGTTAAATCAAGATAAGACAACAAAAAAAAAAGAATTTGTCTGAAATAAGTCACAAAAGGGTTTGTTCGTTCTGTTTTGCTTCATCAGGATAAGAGGCCCGAAACAAACAGTAGTCTGTGGAAACACATAAGGTAAGTTTGTTCATTTTCTTAGCTTCATCGGGTTTAAGGAACAGAAACAAAATAGTTTATGTGGAAACAAGTAAGTTAAGTTTTTTTCATTGTGTTTTAGCTCCTTTCCGGAAAGACAAGAGAAACAAACTGTAATTTGTGTGAAATTAATAACATAAGTTTGTTTTGGTTTGGGTTCCTCCAAGAGAGAAAGTCAACAGAACCAACAGTGGTTTATATGAAAAAGTAAATAAGTTTTTTCGTTCAAAAATTCGTTCACCCAGTATAAGACAACAGAAACAAACAGTAGTTTTTTGAAAAAAGGGATGATAAGTTTTTTTCTTCTACTTCGCTCATCTGGATTAGGCACAGAAACAAACTGTAGTTTATGTGAAACAATTTAAAGGTACGTTTGTCATTGTGCTTCGCTCCATCAGGATAAACATCAAAACAAACAGTAGTTTAAGTGAAACAAGTAAAGTAAGTTTTTTTTCATTGTCTTTGCTCCATCAGGATAAGGCAACAGAAAAAAACAGTAGTTTATGTGAAACAAGTGGGGAAAATTTTTTTGACTATATTTTCCTGCATCAGGATAAAACAAGAGAACCAAACAGTAGTTTATGTGAAACAAGTAAGGTAAGTTTGTTCATTCTACTTCGCTTCATCTAGATTAGGCAACAGAAACAAACAGTAGTTTATGTGAAACAATTAAGGTAAGTTGGTTCATTGTGCTTCGCTACATCAGGATAAGAAAACAGAAACAAAGAGTAATTTGTGTGAAATAAGTAACATAAGTTTGTATGTTCTACTTCGCTCCAACAGAGTAAGACAACAGAACCAAAGAGGAGTTTAAATGAAACAAGTAAAGTAAGTTTTTTCGTTCTACTTCGCTTCATCAGGATAAGACAACGGAAACAAACCAGTAGTTTAAATGTGAAACAAGTAAGGGAATTTGTTCATTCTACTTCGCATCATCAGAATAAGACAACCAGAAACAAAGTAGTTTATTGAAACAAATATGGTAAGTTTGTTCGTTCTATTTTCGCTTCATCAGGATAAGACAACGAAAAACAAAAGTAGTTGTATGTGAAACAATATGGTACGTTGTTCATTCTACTTCGCTTCATCAGGATAAGACACAAAACAAGAGTAGTTATATGTGAAACATGTAAGGTAAGTTGTTCGTTCTACTTCGCTTCATCAGGATAAGGCAGCAGTCCCAAAAAACAGTAGTTAATGGAACAAGTAAGGTAAGTTTGTTCGTTCTACTTCGCTTCATCAGAATAAGAGAACTGAAAGAAACAGTAGTTTATTGTGAAACAAGTAAGGTAAGTTTGTTCATTCTACTTCCTTCATCAGTTAAGGCAAACAGAAAACGAATCAGTGGTTATTGTGAAACAAGTATGGTAATTTTGTTCATTCTACTTCACTTCATCAGGAAAAGGACAACAGAAACAAACAGTTGTTTATGTGAAACAAGTAAGGTAAGATTATTCATTGTACTTCGCCCCATCAGGATAAGACAACAGAACCAAACAGTAGTTTATGTGACACAAGTAAGGTAAGTTTGTTCTTTCTACTTCGCTTCATCTGGATTAGGCAATAGAAACAAACAGTAGTTTATGTGAAACAAATATGGTAAGTTTGTTCGTTCTACTTCGCTTCATCAGGATAAGAAAACAGAAACAAAGATTAGTTTATGTGAACCAAATATGGTAAGTGTGTTCGTTCTACTTCGCTTCATCAGGATAAGACAACAAATACAAAGAGTAGTTTATGTGAAACATGTAAGGTAAGTCTGTTCGTTCCACTTCACTTCATCAGGATAAGGCAACAGAAACAAACAGTAGTTAATGTGAAACAAGTAAGGTAAGTTTTTTCGTTCTACTTCGATTCATCAGAATAAGGGAACAGAAAGAAACAGTAGTTTATATGAAACAAGTAAGGTAAGTTTGTGCATTGTCTCCGCTAAATAAGGATAAGACAACAGAAACAAAGAGTAGTTTATATGAAACAGGTAATGTAAATTTGTTCGTTCTACTTCGCTTCATCAGAATAAGACAAGAGAAAGAAAAGTAGTTTATGTGAAACTAGTAAAGTAAGTTTGTTCATTGTTCTTCGCTCCATCAGGATAAAACAACAGAAACAAACAGTAGTTTATGTGAAACAAGTAAAGTAAGTTTGTTCATTCTACTTCGCTTCATCAGGATAAGACAACAGAAACAAACAGTAATTTGTGTGTAATAAGTAACATAAGTTTGTTTGTTCTATTTCGCTTCATCAGGATATGACAACAGAAACAATCAGTAGTTTATGTGAAACAATTAAGGTAAGTTTATTCATTGTACTTCGCTGCATCAGGCGAAGACAACAGAACCAAACAGTAGTTTATGTGAAACAAGAAAGGTAAGTTTGTTCATTCTACTTCACTTGATCTGGATTAGACAACGGAAGCAAACAGTAGTTTATGTGAAACAAAGTAATGTAAGTTTGTTCATTGTGCTTCACTCCATCAGGATAAGACAACAGAAACAAACAGTAATTTTTGTGAAATAAGTAACATAATTGTGTTTGTTCTACGTCGCTCCAACAGAGTAAGAGAACAGAACCCAACAGTAGTTTATATGAAACAAGAAATGTAAGTTTGTTCGTTCTACTTCGCTTCATCATCGTAAGACAACAGAAAACAATAGTAGTTTATGTTAAACATGTAAGGTAAGTTTGTTTATTCTACTTCGCTTCATCAGCATAAATCAACAGAAACAAACAGCAGTTTATGTGAAACACGTAAAGAAAGTTTGTTCGTTCTACATTGCTTCATCATGATAAGACAACAGAAACAAACAGTAATTTGTGTGAAATACGTAATGTAAGTTTGTTTGTTCTACTTCGCTCCAACAGAACCAAAACCGTAGCTTATATGAAACATGTAAAGTAAGTTTGGTTCTTTCTCCTTTTCTCATCAGGATAAGACAACACAAA
>JAEEGE010000341.1:0-26440 GCA_036346955.1 Dipus sagitta | reverse complement strand
GCTCCTGTGGTGTTAAGCCCCAGCACGCTCACCCTGGTGTGTTCGAACTCCGCCCCTTTAGCTGTCTGTCATCCAGAGTACGCGAGGGGACTGTGGACGGCAATGAGCGTTTGTCAGATGGAGCGGCTGGGTTGCGGTGTGCGCGGTGAGGCTGGGGGCCCGGGATAACAGGGCCCAAGAGCATAAGTGGACTTTGGTGTGGGTTGGCGCCCCTGGCGCAGAACGCACAGCCGCCCAAGACGCGTCTGGCTGGGAAAGACACGCCGCAGGCCACTCGCTTACTTCCCACCTCAATTCATCGATGCACTGTCATTTGGGACTGGCAGAGCCTTAGGCAAAGGACGATCATGCCGGTCCTCTCTGAAACTTCCTTCCTTGAGGCCTCCCAATACCGGGCTCTGAGCAATGGCGGGCTGCCCTCTTCCAGAAGGAGAGGCACCCGACGTAGGCGATGGTGGGTTCCCGCGGGGACTATGCCTAGGAGCAGGAGGGGAGCCTCGGCGAAGACCAATGCAAATGGCTTCAGTTCGTTGGGCGGTGCCCGGGGACACCCCTGCAAAGCAGTAGCCCACCGGCTGCCATTTCCCCGGGCTCTATGTCACAAGAGGGTCAGCCTTCCCGCAAAGGCGCCCCAGGCCATCCCACAGGCGACTGCCACTTCCGGCCGGGTTTCAAGGAATTCTGAAGGATGAGTTGCAGGCGCCAAAAACCGTGGTTCGCGCTCTGCGAAGTGAACAAAGCAAGTGTAGGAGACGGGACCTCGCCCCACGCTCACCTGCATTGCCCACGGGTCCCCAACGTCTCCGTCCTGCCCGCCTCCAGCACACGCATGGCGGACCCGTCCACCTCAGGGCGGTGGGATATACCCCGAATCTCTCCCTTCCTCCGGTGCCACTGTACTGGCTCCAGCTGGACGGAGTGTGTGCTTTGATCGGGGTGCGGATGTGGAGCGCTCTCTCTTTCTCCCTGAGCTCTGGGTGTCAGTCGTCAGGGGGCGGGCCTGAGGGTCACTAGGCAGAAGCCCAGCCTACCCCCACTGAAGTGTCCTGCTCTGCCCCCGTCTGCTTCCAGGGGCCCTCTATTCCTCCCCTTCTTCCCCACGGGGGTCCAGCTCGGGGAAGAGGAAGATAACGGCGGCTGCAGGGCCTCTGCAGGGTACCAAAGACCTATACAAGGAGGAGGGCGGCACTTGCCGCCCGTGCGCCCAGGCCGCATAGCTTGGAGGGAAACGTGGGTTTCTTTCTGCCCTTGCAAGTCCTTAGGGAAAGCCGAGGACTCGGGGTATAGAGCGCCCAGCAAAGCCCTCGGACGGTGCCACGTGAGGCCCCGTGTGGAGAACACAGGGCACAGTTAGAGGGGGTCCTTAGAAATCAGGAATCTCTGAGAGAGGAGTAGTTGCTCAGGCCAGTTTGAGGTGTTGGGAGCCTGGGGGAAAGGGCAGGCAGCTGCTTGAGCAAGCACTGGGTTTGTTCTGTGAGGCGGGTCCTGGGGCGGGGAGACGTCCATGGGTGTCCACAATCCCAGGTGGCCGTGGCGCTGGGTGGGACGGGGATTTCAGACCTGGCTCGACCGAGCAGCTGAAGGAGGGCTTCCTAGTGTCCTGTGCACGCTTGCGCTTGCAGGTCCCTTTTGGCCTCCACTCTGTGCATCGCAGTCAGGGCTTGGTTTTCCGCTATGGTTGGCGAGCTGCAGGTCCAGGAACCCCGACGCCAGAGGGTGGCGTGGCTTCCACTAACAGAGGCAGGCCCTCTGGCAACGTTCCGCCCTGAATCCTTACCCAGGCATCACCGAGAGGGAACGGACTGGCCGGAGAACTTGGAGTCCCAGAGCCTTCGCATACACACCTGGTTTCTGAACCAAAGAAGCCTGTGCAGAAGAGGCAGAGCCTGCCCTTTGCCCGGGCCACTGTGCCCAAGAGCCCAGCCCGCCCCAGGGGGTGCTGCGCCACGGGCCCCTCGAGGCTCTGTGAGGAGGAGAAGGAGCGCACCCGCGTAGATCCGGCTCATGCTGGGATTCTGATGGGAGGCCTTTCATGAGAACGATTTCCCTGCATTGCCGCCCGGGAAGAACTGGCCCGAAAGGGCAGGCTCCCGAGGACAGGATCCAGGTGTGGTTTCAGAACGACCGTAAGCTCGCACCCGGGCCGGAAACGCCAGAAAGTGAGGATGCCGCCTTCACCCGCCGCCTCCTCTTGCCTCTGCCTGAGCATCCGCCACAGCAGGCGGACGCGTCTCAGCGGTTGTCTCCAGCTCCGCCTCCAGCTCGGCTTCCCGATTCACCGGGATCTTCAACAGTGCCTGCGGCCTTCGTCGCCACGCAGGGATTGGAGCCCTCCATGCCACAGGCACCGCTCTGGGTCCATGCCAAGGAGAAGAGGCCCAGCGCCCTGCAGTGGGCAGTAGCAAGCCAGCCCGGCGGCTGTGCCTGGCCCCTTCTGTGCGGCCTCTTGCCGCACCCCGCTGAGCATCACAGCGCGAGGGCGAGCCTCCGGGGCTCTGGCTGGTGGACCGGACCCTGCCCTTCTGAAGAAGGGTCCACACAGGGTCCCCCGGTGGCATCTTGGCCCGGGCCTGCAGGAGAAAGCGTCCCTGGGCTGGCCGCCAGAAGTCACAGCAGGCTCCTGTGGCCGGCGCACGCCCATGATACGTGTGGGGCCGCCTGGGATTGCCCTGCTGGAGTGCCTCCCTCCAGAGCAAGCCACGGCCAAGACCCTGGACTCGTCGGCCTTCTAGATGCGTTCCTGTCTGGGGCTGACTTCCAGGCAGAGGCAGTCGAACCTTCAGGCTCCAGAGCACTGCAGGAGAGAGGCCCCGCAACGCCACCCACCTCCCCTGATGAGAAGGAATTTCAGGCATCCTGACATGCTCAGCAGCTCCCCCTGATGCCTCACGACTCAACAAGCCCACAGCCCAGCTCCCTCCACCCCTACCAGACTCGCCTCCCGCAAAGTGACCTTTGTGCGCCATCCCCGCCCAGCAGGAGTCTCAACGGGAGGCCTGACATCCTTGGGACCGCAAAGGGAAGGAACCTGGAAGCTACTGGCACCCGGCGGACCATGAGGCCAGAACCTTCGACTCCTGTGCGTGTTAAGGCCCCGAGCACGTTCACCCTTTTGGGTGTTTTCCGAACTCACACCCTTAGCTGTCTGTCTGGCCTAGAGTAAGGGGAGAGTGGGAAGGCAATGAGCGTGTGCTCAGTGGGAGCGTCTGCGTGCGGTGTGGCGCGGTGCGGCTTGGGGCCCCGGATAAACAGGGCCCAAGAAGCATAAGTGGACTTTGGTGGGCTTGAGCCCTGGCAGGAACCACAGCGGCCAAGGACCGCCGCTTGGCCTGGAAAGCACGCCTCAGGCCACCGCTTACTTCCCACCTCAATACCATCGAATGCTCTGTCCATTTGGACTGGCAGAGCCTTAGGCAAAGGGGAGATCATGCCGGTCCCTCTGAAACTTCCTTCCTTGAGCCTCCCCAATACGGGCTCTGAAAGACAACCTGGCGGGCTGCCCTCTCCAGAAGGTAGAGGCACGACGTGGCGATGGTGGGGGTCCCGGCCGGGACTATGCCGAGGAGCAGAGCGGATGACCTAGGCGAAGGACATGCAAATGGCTTCATTCGTATGGGGGCGGGTGGCCCGGGGGACACCCGCAAAGCAGTAGCCCACCGCTGCCATTTCCCAGGGCCCTCAAGTCCACAAGAGGGTCACCTCCCCAAAGGCGCCCCCAGCCATCCACAGGCGACTGCACTATCCCAGGCCGCCTTGGTTCAAGGAATTCTGAAGGATGAGTGCAGGCGCAAACCGTGGTTCGCGCTCTGCGCGTGAACAAAGCAAGTGTGGAAAACGGGACCTCGCCCAAACGCTCACCACTGCAGTGCCCCATCGGGTCCCCTCACAGCGTGCCTCCCGAGCCTCGCCCGCCTCCAGCACACTGCATGGCGACCCGTCCGCCTCAGGGCGGTGGAGATATACCCCGAATCCTCTCCCCTTCCTCCGTGCACTGTACGGCTCATGCTGGACGCTGTGTGACATTGATGGGGGGGGGGGGGGGGGGGGGGCGGACGTGGACGCTCTCCTCTTTCTACCTTGAGCTTCTGGGAGTCGTCGTCAGGGGAGCGGGCCTGAGGGCACTAGATGCAAAAAGCCCCGCCATACCCCCACTGAAGTTTCCTGCTCCTGCCCCGCTCCTGCTCCAGGGCCCTCTCATTCTCTCTCTCTCCCCTCTCTTCCCCACGGAGGTCCCACTCGGGGAAGTAACGGCTGCAGGGCCCCTCTGCAGGGTACCGTAAGACGCTAGACAAGGAGGGGCGCAACTTGCCGCGCCCCCAGGACCCGCATAGCTCTGGGGGAACGTGGGTTTCTTTCCTGCCCCCTTTGCAAGTCCCTTAGGGAAAAGCCGAGGACTCGGGGTAAATAGAGCGCCCAGCAAAGCCCTCCAAAGGTGCCCCACTTGAGAGGACCCCGTGTGGAGAACAACGGGCAACAGTTAAGAGAGGGTCCTTAGAAATCAGGATCTCCCTAGAGCTAGGATGCTCCAGCCAGGTGGGGTGTTGGTCGCCTGGGGGAAAGGGCAGCATCTGCCTTGAGCAAACACCGGGGTTTTGGTCAATGAGGGCCGGGTCCTGGGGCGGGGAGACGCATGGGTTGTCCACAATCCCAGAGGCCGGGCGCTGGTGGACAGGGGATTTCAGACCCCTGGCTCGACCCGAGCAGCTGAGGAAGGCTTCCCTCGTGACCTGTGGCACGCTTGCGCGCCCACTCCTTGTGGCCCTCCACTCTGTGCAGTTCGCATCAGCTTGGTTTTTCCTCTCCGCTATGGATGGCCGAAGCAGGTCCACGGAACCCGACGCCAGAGGGTGGCGTGGCTTCCACAAAACAGAGGCAGGCCCTCCTGGCAACTTTCCGCCGAATCCTAACCTAGGCATCAACGAGAGGGAAAGACTGCCGGAGAATTGGAGTTCCCAGAGCCTCGCATACACACCTGGTTTCAGACCAAAGAAGCCTGCAGAAGAGGCAGAGCCTGCCCTTTGCCCGAGGCCACTGTGCCCAAGAGCCCGCCCCGCCCCAGGGCGCCTGCGCCACGGGCCCCTTGAGGCTCCATTCGAGGAGGGAGAAGCAGCGCACCCTGCGTAGATCGGCTCAACTGGATTCTGATGGAGCCTTCAGAGGAATCGATTCCCTGGCATTTGCCGCCGGGAAGAAACTGGCGCCGACAGAAGGGCTCCCCGAGACGGATCCAGGTTTTGGTTTCAGAACGACGAGCTCCGGCCACCGGCCCGGAACCGCCCGAAGTGAGGATGCCGCGCTCACCCGCCGCCTCTCTGCCTCTGCTGAGCATCCGCCATCAGCAGGCGGAGGCGTCTGCAGAGCGTGTCCTCCAGCGTCGGCTTCCCGATTCTCCGCGGGATCTTCAACAGAGCCAGCGCCTCGTCGCCACGCCAGGGAATGGAGCCCTCCATGCCACAAGGCACCGCTCTGGGGCCCATGCCAAGGAAGAGCCCAGCCGCAGTATGGCAGTGAGCAAGCCACCCGCGGCTGTGCTGCCACCTCTGTGCGCCTCTCCGCACCCCGCTGAGCACTCACAGCAGCGAGGGCGAGCTTCCGGGGCGTCTGCTTACCGGGAAACCCTTGGCCCTTCAGAAGCAAGGGTCCACACAGGGACCCCCCGGTCCGCATCTTGGCCCGGCCTGCTGGAAAGCGTCCCTGTCTGGCCGCAGAAGTCACAGCCATGCTCTGGGACGCCGCATCGCCCCCACGACTACGTGGGGCCGCCTGGGATTGGACCCTGCTGGAGAGCCTCCAGAGACAAGCCAAGCAAGACCCCGGACTCGTCGCCTCTAGATGCGTTCCTGTCTGGGGCTGACTTCCGATGCAGAGGCAGTCGACCTTCAGGCCTCCAGAGGCACTGCAGGAGGAGGGCCGCAACGCCACCGACCGCCCTGGATGAGAGGAATTCCAGGCCCTCCAGGACATGCACTGCAGCTCCCCCTGATGCTCAATACACTCAGCAAGCCCACAGCCCAGCTCCTCCAGCCCCGACTGCCTCCCGCAAAGTGACTTGTGTGCGCCATCCCCGCCCAGCAGGAGCGTTCTCAGACGGGAGGCCTGACATCCTTTGGGGGGACCCGCAAAGGGGAAGGACCTGGAAGCTACGCACCCGCGGACCACAGGGAACCAGAACCTACGACTTCCTGTGCGTGTTAAGCCCCCCAGCAACGCTCACTTCCTGGTGTGTTTCCGAACTCACACCCTTTAGCTGCTGGTCAGCCATAGAAGGGCAGAGTGGACGGCAATGAAGCGTGTGCTCAGTGGAGCGGCTGCGGTGCGGTGTGGCCGTGCGGCGTGTGGCCCTGGAAATAACAGGGCCCAAGAGCATAAGTGGCCTTTGGTGGCTTGGAAGCCCTGGCAGAACACACAGGCCGCCCAAGGACCGCCGCGGCTGGGGAAGCAACGCCGCAAGGCCACTCGCTTACTTCCCACCCTTCAATTCCATCGATGCCATGTCATTTTGGGACTGATGAGCCTTAGGCAAAGGGCGATCATGCCGGTCCTCTGAAAACTTCCTTCTTGAGGCCTCCCCAATACGGGCTCTGGCAACTGGCAGGGCAGCCCTCTCCAGAGGAGAATGCACGACGTGGCGATGGTGGGGTCCCCGGCGCGGACTTTGCCTGAGGAGCAGAGCGGGATTGCCTAGGGCGAAGGACATGCAAATGGCTTCAGTTCGTTGGGGCGGGGGCCTCGGGACACCCTGCAAAGCAGTAGCCCACCGGCTTGCCATTTCCCAGGGCCCTTATGTCACAAGAGTCAGCCTCCCCAAAGGCCCCCAGGCCATCCACAGGCGACTGCACTTCAAGCCTCCCCACGCCTGAGTTCAAGGAATTCTGAAGGATGAGTTGCAGGCGCCAAACCGTGGTTCGCGCTCTGCGAGCGTGAACATAAGCAAGTGTGGAAAACGGACCTCGCCCCACGCTCACCTGCATTGCCCAACGGGTCCCGCACACGTGCCTCCCGAGCCTCAGCCCCGCCTCCAGCAACACGCATGGCGACCCGTCCACCTCAGGGCGGTGGAGATATACCATTACCCAGAATCCTCTCCCTTCCTCGGTGCACGTACTGGCTCAGCTGGACGCGTGTGGTGACTTTGAATCGGTGTGCGGACCTGGAGCGCTCTCCGTCTTTCTCCCTGAGCTCTGGGCGTCAGTCGTCAGGGGAGCGGGAGAGGGAACTAGAGCAGAAGCCCCGCCTACCCCACTGAGTGTCCTGCTCCTGCCCCGCTCTGCTTCGGGGCCCCCTCTCATTCTCTCCCTTCTTCTCCCCACGGAGGTCCAGCTCGGGGAAGTACGGGCTGGCAGGGCCCTCTGCAGGGTACCACAGACCTAGGACAAGAAGGGGCGGCACCTGCCTGCGCCCAGGGACCCGATTAGCTCTGGGGGGAAAGGTGGGTTTCTTCTGGCCCCCTTGCAAGTCTTAGGGAACAGCCGAGGACTCGGGGTATAGAGCGCCCAGCAAAGCTCGGAAGGTGCCCCACGTGAGGCCCTTGTGGAGAACAAAGGGCACAGTTAAGAGAGGGTCTTTAGAAAGAATCGGGATATCCCTGAGAGCTGGTGTGCTCAGGCCAGGTGGGGGTGTTGGGAGCCTGGGGGAAGAGAAAGGGCAGACAGCTGCCTTGAGCAAGCACCTGGCGTTTGGTCGGTGAGGGCGGGGTCTGGAGGCGGGGGGAAGTCGCATGGTTGTCCACAATCCCAGGAGGCCGTGGCGCTGGGTGGGGACTGGGGGATTTCAGCCCTGGCTCGACCGAAGCAGGTGAAGGAAGTGGCTTCCCCTCGTGTCCTGTGCACGCTTGCGCTGCCCAGCTCCCTTGTGGCCCTCCACTCTGTGGCATCGGCAGTTCAGGGCTTGGTTTTCCGCTTTGGATGGCCGAAGCAGGTCCACGGATACCCGACGCCAGCGGGTGGCAGTGGCTTCTCTCAACAGAGGCGGCCTCCTGGCAACTTTCCGCCTGAATCCTTACCCAGGCTATCACCGTGAGGGAACGAATGCCGGAGAACTGAAGTCCAGGAGCTCGCATACACACCTGGTTTCAGAACCAAAGACAGCCTGCAGAGAGGGCAGAGCCTGCCCTTTTGCCGAGGCCACTGTGCCCAAGAGCCCCTGCCGCCCCAGGGGTGTGCCTGCGCACGGGCCCCTCGAGGCTCCTTGTCGAGGAGGGAGAAAGCTGCGCACGGTCGATCCGGCTCATGCTGGGATTCTGATGCTAGCCTTTTCAGGGAATCGATTCCCTGGCATTGCCGCCGGAGAAGAACTGGCCCGAAAGACAGGGCTCCCCAAGGACAGGATCC
Source organism: Dipus sagitta (assembly GCA_036346955.1). Taxonomy (NCBI): domain Eukaryota; kingdom Metazoa; phylum Chordata; class Mammalia; order Rodentia; family Dipodidae; genus Dipus; species Dipus sagitta. The sequence continues at coordinate 18,110 of JAEEGE010000341.1, read as the reverse complement.
AGGTGTGGGTTTCAGAAACGACTGAGCTCGCCACCCGGGGCGGGAACCGCCGAAAGTGAGGATGCGCCTTCACCCGCCGCCTCTCTGCCTCTTGCCTGAGCATCGCCACAGCAGGCGGCGGGTTGCAGCGGTTTGTCTCCAGCTCCGCCTCCAGCTCGGCTTCCGATTCTCCGCGGGATCCTTCAACAGTGCCAGCGGCTCGTCGCCACGCCAGGGATGGAGCCTCCATGCCATCAGGCACCGCTCTGGGGCCCATGCAGGACGAGCCAGCCTGCAGTGGGCAGTGAGCAAGCCAGCCCGGCGGCTGTGCTGCCACCTTCTGTGCGCCTCTGCCGCACCCCGCTGAGCACTCACAGCAGCGAGGCGCGAAGCCTCCTGGGCTCTGGTGGACCGGACTGCCTTTCTGAAGCAGGGTCACACAGGGACCCCCGGTGCATCTTGGCCCGGGCTGCAGGAGAAGCGTCCCTGGGCTGGCCGCAGAAGTCACAGCCAGGTCCTGGGCCAGCCGCACGCCCCCACTGACTACGTGGGGGCCGCTGGGATTGGCCCTGCTGGAGTGCCTCCAGGCAAGCCCAAGGCAGACCCCGGACTCGTCGGCTTTGAGAATTCGTCCTGTCTGGGGCAGACTTTCCAGGCCAGAGGCAGTCGACCTTCAGGCTCAGAGCGCCTGCAGGAGGAGAGGCCCGCACGCCCCCCCCCACCGCCCTGGATGAGGAGGAATTTCAGGCCCTCTGGAACATGCTCTGCAGCAACAACCCCCCTGATTGCCTCACACTCAGCAAAGCCCATTAGCCCAGGTCCTCCAGCCCCGACTGCCTCCGCAAAGTGACTTGTGTGCGCCATCCCCTCCAGCAGGAGGTCTCAGACGGGCCTGACATCCTTGGGGACCGCAAAGGGGAAGGACCTGGGAAAGCTACTGGCACCCGGCGGGACCAGGAGCCAGAAACCTTCGACTCCTGTGCGTGTTAAGCCCCCAGCACGCTCCACCTGGTGTGTTCGAACTCACACCCTTAGCTGTCTGTCAGCCAGAGTAAGTGGAGAAGTGGACGGCAATGAGCGTGTGCTCAGTTGGAGCGGCTGCGGTGTGCGTTGTGTGGCGCCGGTGCGGTTGGGGGCCCGGGGTAACAGGGGCCATAGAAGCCTAAGTGGACTTGGTGGGCTTGGAGCCCGGGCAGAAACACCACAGCCCCAAGGACCGCCGCTGGTGGGGAAAGCCGCCGTCAGGCCACTCGCTTATTCCCACCTCAAATTCCATCGATGCACTGTCATTTGGGACTGGCTGGCGCCTTAGGCAAAAGGGGCGATCATGCGGAGTCCTCTGACACTCCTGCCTTGCGGCCTCCCCAATACGGGATCTGAGAAGACTCGACACTTGGCGGGCTGCCTCTTCCAGAAGGAGAGGCACGGACATGCGGTAGGGTGGGGTCCGGCGCCGGGACTATGCCTGAGGAAGCAGGAGCGGGATGCCTAGGGATGGATATGCAAATGGCTTCAGTTCGTTGGTTGCCCCCCCCTTAGGGCGGGTGCCCGGGGACACCCCTGCCAAGCAGTAGCCACGCTGCATTTCCAGTGGCCCTCTATGTCAACAAGAGGGTCAGCCTCCCCAAAGGCGCCCCAGGCCATCCCGGCGATGCACTTCCCAGGCCGCTGTGTTCAAGGAATTCTGAAGGGATGGTTGCAGGCGCCAAAACGTGGTTGCGCTTGCGAAGTGAACAAAAGCAAGGTGTGGAGGACGGACCTGCCCCACGCTCACTGGATTGCCAAGGGTCCCGCCACACGTGCCTCCCGAGCCTCGCCCGCCTCCAGCACACGCATGGCGACCATCCACCTCAGGTCGGTGGAGTTATACCCCGAATCCTCTCCCCTTCCTCCGTGCACTGTACTGGACTCAGCTGGACGCCGTGGGTGACTTTGATCGGGGTGCGGACGTGGAGCGCTCTCTCTTTCTCTTTGAGCTCTGGGAGTCAGTCGTCAGGGTGGGGAGCGGGCTGAGGGCCTAGGAGCAGAAGCCCCGCCTACCCCACTGAAGTGTCCTGCTCCTGCCCCCGCTCTGCTTCAGGGGCCCTCTCCTTCTCTCCCCTCTCTTCCCCAGGAGGTCCAGCTCGGGGACGCTACCGGGCTGCAGGGGCCTTCTGCAGTGGTACCAAAGACCGAGACAAAGGAGGGGCGGCACTTGCCCGCGCCCAGGACCCGCATAGCTCTGGGAGGGAAACGTTGGGTTTCTTCCTGCCCCCCTTGCAAGTCCTTAGTGAAATCCGAGGACTCGGGGTATAGAGCGCATGCAAAGCCCTGGAAGGTGCCCCACATGAGGCCCCGTGTGGAGAACAAAGGGCACACAGTTAAGAGAGGGTCCTTAGAAAATCAGGAATCTCCCTGAGAGCAGGAGTGCTCAGGCCAGTTTGGGGTGTTGCGGAGCCTGGGGGAAAGGGCAGGCAGCTCCCTGAGCAAGCACTGGGTTTGGTCTGTGAGGGCGGGTCCTGGGGCGGGGGGAGACACATGGGTGTCCACCAATCCCAGGAGGCCGTGGCGCTGGGTGGGACTTGGGATTTCAGGACCTGGCTCGACCCACACCCCCCCCCACCCCCCACCCCCAGAGGCATGCTGAAGGAAGGGCTTCCATCGTGTCCTGTGCACGCTATGCGGTGCCAGGTCCCTTTTGGCCCTCCACTCTGTGCATCGCAGTCAGGGCTTGGTTTTCGCTATGGATGGCCGAGCTGTCACGGCACCCCCGACGCAGAGGGTGGGTGGCTTCCACAACAGAGGCAGGCCCTCCTGGCAACTTTCCGCCTGAAATCCTTACCCAGGCATCACGAGAGGGATAGACTGGCCGCGAGGAGAACATGGCGTACCCAGAGCCTCGCATACACACTGGTTTCAGAAACCAAAGAAGCCTGCAGAGAGGCAGAGCCTGCCCTTTGCCGAGGCCACTGTGCCCAAGAGCCCAGCCCGCCCCAGGGGGTGCCTGCGCCACGGGCCCCTCGAGTCCTGTCGAGGGGAGAAGGGCAGCGCACCGCCGTTAGATCCGGCTCAAGCTGGGATTTGATGGGAGCCTTTCAGAGGAATCGATTCCTGGCATTGCCGCCTGGGAAGAACTGGCCCGAAAGACAGGGCTCCCCGAGGACAGGATCCAGTGTGTGGTTTCAGAAAAAACCGACGAGCTCGGCCACCCGAGGCCGGGAACGCCGAAAGTGAGGATGCCGCTTCACCCGCCGCCTTCTCTGCTCTGCCTGAGCATCCGCCACAGCAGGGGAGGCGTCTGCAGCGGTGTCTCCAGCTACCGCCTCCAGCTCGGCTTCCCGATTCTCACGGGATCTTCAACAGTGCCAGCGGCTCGTCGCATGCCAGGGATGGAGCCCTCCATGCCACAGGCACCGCTCTGGGCCCCATGCCAAGGAGAGGAGCCCAGCCTGGCAGTGGGCAGTGAGCAAGCCAACCCGGCGGCTGTGCCTGCACACCTTCTTGTTGCGCCCTCTGCCGCACCCGCCTGAGCACCTCACAGGCAGCGAGGGCGGAGCCTCCGGGGCTCTGGCTGGACCGGGACCCTGCCCTTCTGAAGCAAGGGTCCACACAGGGACCCCCGGGTCGCATCTTGGCCCGGGCCTGCAGGAGAAGGTCCCTGGGGCCCTGGACGCATAAGTCACAGCCAGGCTCCTGGGCCAGCCGCACGCCACCACTGACGACTGCGTGAGGGCCCCCCCCGCTGGGATTGGCCCTGCTGGAGTGCCTCCAGAGCAAAAGCCAAGGCAGACCCGGACTCGTCGGCCTTTAGATGCGTTCCTGTCTGGGGCTGACTGCCAGCAGAGGCATGTCACCTTCAGGGCTCCAGAGGCACTGAGGAGAGGAGGAGGCCGCAATGCCACCACCGCCCCTGGATGAGGAGAATTTCAGGCCCTCCTGGACATTTGCTCTGCAGCTCCCCCTGAATGCCTCAACTCAGAAGCCCACAGCCCAGCTCCTCCAGCCCCGACTGCCTCCCGCAACAAAGTGACTTGTGTGCGCCATCCCCGCCCAGAGGAGGATCTTCAGACGGGAGGCTGACCTATCCTTGGGGACCGCAAAGGGGAAGGACCTGGGGAAGCAACTGGCACCCGGCGGACCAGGAAGCCAGAACCTTCGACTCCTGTGCGTGTTAAGCCCCCCAGCACGCTCACCTGGTGTGTTCCGAACTCACACCCTTTAGCTGTCGGTCAGCAGGAGTAAGGGGGGAGAGTGTGACGGCAATGAGGTGTAGTGCTCAGTGGAGCGGCTCCCTGCGGTGAGGTTGTGGGCGGTGCGGCCTTGGGGCCCGGGGATAAACAGGGCCAAGAGCATAAGAGGACTTTTGGGGCTTGGAGCCCTGGCAGAAAACCACAGCCGCCCAAGGACCGCGCTGGCTGGGGTAAAGCACGCCCAGGCCACTCGCTTATTCCCACCTCAATACCATCGATTTGCACTGTCATTTTGGCTGGCAGAGCCGTAGGCAAAGGGTGCGATTCATGCCGGTCCTCTGAAACTTCCTTCCTTGAGGCCTCCCCAATACGGGCTCTGAGACAACTGGCGGGCTGCCCTTTCCAGAAAGGAGAGGCACGTCGTGGCGATGGTGGGGTCCCGGCGCACGGGAGCTTGCCTGAGGAGCAGGAGCGGGATGCCTAGGCGAAGGACATGCCAAATGGCTTCAGATTCGTTGGGGCGGGAGCCCGGGGACACCCTGCAAAGCAGTAGCCCACCGCTTGCAATTTCCCAGGGCCTCTATCGTCACAGAGGGTCAGCCTCCCCAAAGCGCCCAGGCCATCCACAGGCGACTGCACTTCCCGGCCGCCTCTTGTGTTCAGGAATTCTGAAGGATGGTTGCAGGCGCCACATAACCGTGGTTCGCGCTTGCGACTGTGAACAAAGCAAGTGTTTGGAGACGGACCTCGCCACGCTCACTGCATTGCCCACGGGTCCCGCACACGTGCCTCCCGAGCCTCGCCCGCTCCAGACACGCATGGCGACCGTCCACCTCAGGGCTGGTGGGAGAGATACCCGAATCCTCTCCCCTTCCTCCGTGCACTGTACTGGTCTCAGCTGGACGCGTGTGTGACTATGATCGGGGTGCGGAAGTGGAGCCTCTCTCTTTCTCCCTTGGGCTCTGGGCGTCATGTCAGGGGAGGGGCCTGAGCGGCACTAGAGCAGAAGCCCCGCCTACCCCCACTGAAGTGTCTGCTCCTGCCCCCGCTCCTGCTTCCAGGGGCCCTCTCATTCTCTCCCTTCTTCCCCACGGAGGTCCAGCTCGGGGAAGTAGGGCTGCAGGGCCTCTGCCAGTTGGTACCAAAGACCTAGAAAAGGAGGGGCGGCATTGCCGCGCCCAGGCCGCATAGCTCTGAGGGAAACGTGGGTTTCTTTCCTGCCCCCTTGCAAGTCTAAGGGAAATCCGAGGGCCTCGGGTATAGAGCGCACAGGGCAAAGCACCTCGGAAGTGCCACGTGAGGCCCCGTGTGGAGAACAAAGGGCACAGTTAAGAGAGGGTCCTTAGAAATCAGAGAATCTCCCTGAGAGCAGGACGTGCTCAGGGCTAGTTTGGGGTGTTGGGAGCCTGGGGAAAAAAAAAAAAAAAAAAAGGGGCAGGCAGCTGCCTTGAGCAAGCACCTGGGTTAGGTCTGTGAGGGCGGGTTCCTGGGGCGGGGCGGGAGGCGGAGGAGGGAGAAACAATGGGCGTCCACAATCCAGGAGGCCGTGGCGCTGGGTGGGGGACTGGGCGATTTCAGACCTGGCTCGGGAATCGAGCAGCTGAAGGAAGGGCTTCCCTCGTGTCCTCGTGCAAGCTTGCGCTGCCCAGGTCCCTTGTGGCACTCCACTCTGTGCATCGCCCAGTCAGGGCTTGGTTTTCCGCTATGGATGGCCGAAGCAGGTCCACGAACCCGACGACAGAGGGTGGCGTGGATTCCACAAAAGACGGCAGGCCCTCCTGGCAACTTTCCGCTGAAATCCTTACCAGGCCATCACCGAGAGGGAATATAGACTGCCGGAGAGAACATGGCGTCTCAGAGCCTCGCATACACACCTGGTTTCAGACCAAAGAAGCTGACAGCAGAGCAGGAGCCTGCCTGTTTGCCCGAGGCCACTGTGCCCAAGAAAGCCAGCCCCGCCCCAGGGGGTGCCTGCGCCACGGGCCCCTCGAGGCTCCTGTCGGAGGAGGGAGAAAGGCAGCGCCCGCGTAGATCGGCCTCAAAGTGGGATTCTGATGGAGCCTTTCAGGAAGGAATCGATTCCTGGCCATTGCCGCCTGGGAAGAAATGGACGGAAAAGACAGGGCTCCCCGAGGACAGGATCCAGGTTGGTGTGGTTTCAGGAGAACCGACGAGCTCGCCACCGGGCCGGGGAAACCGCCGGCCTGGAAAGTGAGATGCTGCCTTCACCCGCCGCCTCTCTGCCTCTGCTGAGCATCCGCCACAGCACGCGGAGGCACGTCCTGCAGCGGTGGTCTCCTGCTCCGCTCCAGCTCGGCTTCCCGAGTCTCGCGGATCTTAACAGTGCCAGCGGCCTCGTTCGCCCTGCAGGGGTTGGAGCCCTCCATGCCACTGGCCCGCTTGGGGCCCATGCCAAGGAAGAGCCAGCCTGCAAGGGGCAGTGAAGCAAGCCAACCCGAGCGGCTGTGCCTGCCACCTTCTGGGCGCTCTGCCGCACCCGACTGAGCACTCCACAGAGCGAGGGCGAAGCCTCCGGGGCTCTGGTGGACCGGACCCTGCCCTTCTGAGCAAGGGTCCACACAGGGGACCCGGTCGCTCTTGTCCGGGCCTGCAGGAAGAAGCGTCCCTGTGGCTGGCCCCAGGAAGTCACAGCCAGGCTCCTGGGCCAGCCTCAGCCCCCACTGGACTAGAGGGGCCGCCTGGATTGGCCTGCTGAGTGCGCCAGAGCAAGCCAAGGCAGACCAAGGACTCGTCGGCCTTCTAGATGGTTCCAGTCTGGGGCTGACTTCCAGGCAGAGGGCAGTCGGCCTTCAGGCTCCAGAGGCACTGCAGGCGGAGAGGCCCGCAATGCCACACCGCCCCTGGTGAGGAGAATTTCCAGCCCTCTGGTACATGCTCTGCAGCTCCCCCTGATCACTCACACTCAGCAAAGCCCATCACAGCCCAGCTCCTCCAGCCCCGACTGCCTCCCGCAAAGTGACTTGGTTAGTGTGCGCCATCCCCGACCCAGCAGGAGGTCTCAGGACGGGAGGCCTGACCGTCTTGGGGACCGCAAAGGGGAAGGACCTGGAAGCTACTGGCACCGGCGGACCAGGGAAGCCTGAAACCTCGACCCTCCTGTGCGTTGTAAGCCCCCCAGCACGCTCACCCTGGTGTGTTACGAACTCACACCCTTTAGTGTCTGTCAGCCGAGTAAGGGGAGAGTGGTGACGGCAATGAGCGTGTGCCAGTGGAGGCGGCCTGCATGGTGCGGTGTGGCGCGGTGCGGCTTGGGGCCCCGGGATAACAGGGCCCAAGCGCATAAGTGGACTTTGGGGGCTTGGAGCCCTGGCAGAACACACAGCCGCCAAGGACCGCCGCTGGCTGGGGAAAGCACGCCGCACAGGCCACTCGCTTACTTCCACCTTCCAATACCATCGATGCACTGTCATTTGGGACTGCACGAGCCTTCAGGACAAAGGGGCGATCATGCCGGGGTCCTCTGAACTTCCTTCCTTGGGCCTCCCAACATACGGGCTCTGAGACTACTGGCGGGCTGCCCTCTTCCAGAAGGAGAGGCACGACGTGGCGATGGTGGTGTCCCGGCGCGTGGACTATGCCTGAGGAGCAGGAAGGCGGTGATGCTAGGCGAAGGACTTGCAAATGGCTTCAGTCGTTGGGCGGTGCCCGGGACCACCCTGCCAAAGCAAGTAGCCCACCGCTGACATTTACCCGGGCCTCTATGTCACAGCGGGTCAGGCTCCCCAAAGGCGACCCAAGGCCATCCACAGGCGACTGCACTTCCCAGGCCGCTGTGTTAAGAATCTGAAGGATGAGTTGCAGGCGCCAAACGTTGTTCGCGCTCTGCGATGTGAACAAAGGCAAGTGTGGCGACGGACCTCGCCCCACGCTCACCGCATTGCCCACGGGTCCCGCACATCGTGCCTCCCGAGGCCTGCCCGCTTCCTGCACACGCATGGCGACCCGTCCACTCAGGGCGGTGGAGTATACCCCGAACTCTCTCCCTACCTCCGGCTTGTCTGGCTCAGCTGGACGGTATTGTGATTTTATCGGGTGGTACGGACGTGGAGCGCTCTCTCTTTCTCACTTGAGCTCTGGGAGTCAGTCGTCAGGGGGAGGGGCCTGCAGGGCACTAGTGCAGCAAAGCCTCGCCTACCCCCACTGAAGTGTTGCTCCTGCCCCGCTCCTGCTTCAGGGGCCCTCCATTCTCTCCCCTCTTTCCCCACGGAGTCAGCTCGGGGAAGTACGGGCCTGCAGGGCCCTCTGCAGGGTCGAAAGACTAGACAAGGAGGGGGGCGGCACTTGCCGCGCCCCCTGGACAGCATAGCTCTGGAGGGAAACGTGGGTTTCTTTCTGCCCCTGTGCAAGTCCTTAGGGAAAGTCGAGGACTCGGGGTATAGAGACGCCCAGCAAAGCCCGCGGGAAGGTGCCCCACGTGAGGCCCGTTGTGGAGAACAAAGGTCCCACAGTTTAGAGAGGGTCCTTAGAAATCAGGATCTCCCTGAGAGCAGGAGTGCTCAGGCCAGTGTGGGGTGTTGGGGCTTGGGGAACGGGCAGGCAGCTGCTTGAGCAAGCACTGGGTATGGTCGGGTGAGGGGGGGTCCTGGGGCGGGTGAGGACGCCATGGGTGTTCTCCACCAATCCCAGGAGGCCGTGGCGCTGGGTGGGGTCTGGGGAATTTCAGACCTGGCTCGACGAGCAGCTGAAGGGAAGGGCTGCCCTCGTGTCCTGTTCACGCTTGCGCTGCCCAGGTCCCTTTTGGCCCTCCACTCTGTGCATCGCAGTCAGGGCTGGGTTTTCGTAATAGGATGCCGAAGCAGGTCCAGGAACCGACGAAGCAGCCAGAGGGTGGCGTGGGCTCCCCACAGAGGCAGGCCCTCCTGGCAATTTCCGCCTGAATCCTTACCCAGGCATATCACCGAGAGGGAACGACGGTGCCGGGAGAACTTGGAGTCCCAGAGCCTGCATACACACTGGTTTCAGAACCAAGAAGCCTGCGAACAGGCAGAGCCTGCCTTTGCCCGAGGCCACTGTGCCCAAGAAGCCCCGGCCGCCCCAGGGGGTGACTGCGCCACGGGCCCTCGAGGGTTCCTGTCGAGGAGGGAGAAGAAGGCCAGCGCCCCGCGTAGATCCGGCTCAAGCTGGGATTCTGATGGGAGCCTGTCAGAGGAAATCGATTCCCTGGCATTGCCGCCGGGAAGAACTGCCCGAAAGACAGGGCTCCCGAGGACAGGATCCACAGGTGTGGTTTCAGAACCGACGATTCTCGCCACCGGGCGGCAACCGCGATCCGAAAATGTGAGGATGCCGCTTCACCCGCGCCTCTCTGCCTCTGCCTGAGCATCCGCCACAGGCAGGCGGAGGCGTCTGCAGCGGGGTCTCCAGCTCCGCCTCCAGCTCGGCTTCCCGATATCCGCGGATCTTCAACAGTTGCCAGCGGCCTCGTCGGCCACGCCAGGGATGGAGCCCTCATGCTCCAAAGGCACCGCTCTGGGGACATGCAAGGAAGAGCCCAGCCTGCAGCTGGGGCGGTGAGCAAAGCCAGCCCGGCGGCCTGTGCCTGCCCCTTCTTCGTGCGCCATCTGCTCACCCCGCTGAGTACTCACAGCAGCCGTGGGGCGAGTCAGGGGGCTTTTTGGGGGTGGGACCGGACCTGCCCTTCTGAAGGACTGTAGGGTCAACCGGGGACCCGGTCGATCTTGGCCCGGGCCTTGCAGGGGAAGCGTCCTGGGCTGGCCGCAAGAAGTCACAGCCAGGCTCCTGGGCCAGCGCACCCCCACTGCCTACGTGGGGTAGGGCCGCCTGGGATTGGGCCCAGTGGAGGTGCTCCAGAGAGCAAGCCAAGGCAGACCCCGGACTCGTCGGCCTTTAGATGCGTTCCTGTTGGGGAGGCTGACTTCCAGGCTGAGGCAAGTCGACCTTCAGGCTCCGGGCACTGCCGGGAGAGAGACCGCAACGCCACACCGCCCCTGGATGGGGAGGTATATCAAAGAGGCCCTCGGACATGCTCTGCAGCTCCCTGATGCCTCTCACTCAGCAAGCCCACAAGACCAGCTCCCTCAGCCCCGGACTGCCTCCCGCAAAGTGACTTGTGTGCGCCATCCCCGCCCAGCAGGAGGTCTCAGCCGGAGAGGCCTGACATCCTTGGGGACCCGCAAAGGGGAAGGACCTGGAAGCTACTGGCACCGGCGGACCAGGAAGCCAGAACCTTCGGACTCCTGTGGTGGTTAAAGCCCCCCAGGCACGCTTTCACCCTGGTGTGTCGATCTCACACCCTTTAACTGTCTGTCAGTCAGAAGTGTAGGGGAGAGTGGACGGCAATGGAGTGTGCTCAGTGGAGCGGCCCCTCTGCGGTTCGGTGTGGCCCGGGTGCGGCTTGGGGCCGGGATACTGGGCCAAAGAAGCATAAGTGGACTTTGGTGGGCTTGGAGCCTGGCAGCACACACAGCCGCCAAGGGACCGCCGCTGGCTGGGGAAAGCACGCCGCAGGCCACTCGCTTACTTCCACCTCAATTCCATCCATGCACTGTCTTTGGGGACTGGGCAGAGCCTTAGGTTAGTAAAGGGGGCGATCATGCCGGTCCTCTGAAACTTCCTTCTTGAGGCCTCCCCAATACGGGCTCTGAGGCAATGGCGGGCCTGCCTCTTCCAGAAGGCGAGGCACGACGTGGCTATGGTGGGGTCCGGCGGGGGACTATGCCTGAGGAGCAGGAGCGGATGCCTAGGGAAGGGACATGCAAATGGCCTCAGTTCGTTGGGGCGGGTGCCCGGGGACACCCCATGCAAAGCAGTGCCCACCGCTGCCATTTCCCAGGCCTCTATGTCACAAGAGGGTCAGCCTTCCCCAAGGCGGCCCCAGGCAAATCCACAGGCGAATGCCTTCCCAGGCCGCCTGCCTGTGTTCAAGGAATTCTGAAGGATGAGTTGCAGGCGCCAAAACGTGGTTCGCGCTCTGCGAGTGAACAAAGCAGTGTGGGACGGACCTCGGACCCCACGCCACCTGCATTGCCCAGGTCCCGCACACGTGCTCCCGAGCCTCGGCCCGCCTCCTGCACACGCATGGCGACCGTCCAACTCAGGGGGGTGGAGGATTATACCCCGAATCCTCTCCCCTTCCTCCGTGCACTGTACTTGGCTCAGCTGGACGCGTTGTGTGACTTTGATCGGGGTGGGGAAGTGGAGCGCTCTCTCTTTCTCCTTGAGCTTGGGAGTCAGTTGGCAGGGGAGCGGGCCTGAGGGCACTAGAGCAGAAGCCCCGCCTACCCCCACTGACAGTGTCTGCTCATACCCGAGCTCCTGCTTCCAGGGGCCCTCTCATTCTCTCCCCTCTCTTCCACGGAGGTGCAGCTCGGAGAAGTAACGGGCTGCAGGGCCCTCTGTGGGTACCAAAGACCTAGACAAGGAGGGGCGGCATGCCCGCGCCCAGGACCCGCATAGCTCTGGAGGGAAACGTGGGTTTCTTTCTGCCCCCTGCAAGTCCTTAGGGAAAAGCGAGGACCGGGTATAGCAGGCCCAGCAAAGCCCTCGGAAGGTTGCCCCACGTGAGGGCCCCTATGGCCCGTGTGGAGAGAACAAAGGGCCACAGTTAAGAGAGGGTCCTTAGAAATCAGATCTACCTGAGATAGGGAGTGCTCAGGCCAGTGTGGGGTGTTGGGAGCTGGCGAAAGGGGCAGGCAGCTGCCTTGAGCACAGCACCTGGGTTTGGTCTGTGAGGGCGGGTCCTGGGGCGGGGAGCGCATGGGTTGTCCACAATCCCAGGAGGCCGTGGCGCAGGGTGGTGATGGGGGATTTCCGACCTTGGCTCGACCGAGCAGTGAAGGAAGGGTGTCCCCGTGTCCTGTGCCGCTTGCGCTGCCCAGCTCCCTTGTGGCCCTCCACTCCTGAGCACGCAGTCAGGGCTTGGTTTTCGCTATGGATGGCCGGAGGTCCACGGACCCCCGACGCTAGAGGGTGTGGCGTGGCTTCCACAACAGAGGCTGGCCTCCTGGCAAACTTTTCCCCCTGAATCTTTACCCCATGCATCACCGAGAGGGAAAGATGCCGGAGACCTTGGAGTCCAGAGCCTCGCATCAACACCTGTTTCAGAACCAAAAGAAAGCCTGCAGAGAAGGCGGAGCCTGCCCTTTGCCCGAGGCACTGTGCCCAAGTAGCCCCGCCGCCCAGGGGGTGCCTGCGCCACGGGCCCCTCTGAGGGCTCCTGCTCGAGGTGGGAGAAGCAGCGCACCCGCGTTAGATCCGGCTCAAGCTGGGATTCTGGATGGGAGCTTTCAGAGGAATCGATTCCTGGCATTGCCGCCCGGGAAAGACTGGCCCGAAAGACAGGGCTCCCCGAGGGACAGGATCCATGGTGTGGTTCAGAACGACGAGCTCGCCACCCGGGCGGGAACCGCCTGAAATGTTGAGAGGTGCCGCTCTTCGCCCGCCGCCTCTCTGCCTCTGCCTGAGCATCCGCCACAGCAGGCGGAGGCGTCCTGACACGCGGTGGTCTCCAGCGCGCCTCCAGCTCGGCTTCCCGCTTCTCCGCGGAATCTTCAACAGTGCCGCGGCCTCGTCGCCACGCCAGGGATGGGAGCCTCCAATTGCCACAGGCACCGCTCTGGGGCCCATGCCAAAGGAAAGAGCCCAGCCTGCGTGGCAGTGGAGCAAGCCAGCCCGGCGGCTGTGCCTTGCCACCTTCTGTGCGCTCTGCCGCACCGCTGAGCACTCACAGCAGACGAGGGCGAGCCTCGGGGACCTCTGGTGGACCGGACCCTGCCCTTTGATGAATCAAGGGTCCACACAGGGACCCCCCGGTCGCATCTTGGCCCGGGCCTGCAGGAGAAGGCCGTCCATGGGCTGGCCGCAGAACAGAGTCACAGCCAGGCTCCAGGAAGCCGCACGCCCCCACTGGACCTAGTGGGGGGCCGCCTGGATTGGCCCTGCTGGAGTGGCCCCAGAGCAACGCCCAAGGAGACCCCGGACCGTCAGCCTTCTAGATGCGTTCTTGTCTGGGGCTGACTTCAGGCAGAGGCAGGTCGACCTTAAGGCTCCAGAGGCCCGCCGGAGGAGGAGGCCCGCATCGGCACCACCGCCCCTGGATGAGGAGGAATTTCAGGCCCTCCTGGACATGCTCTGCAGCTCCCCCTGATGCCTCACACTCCGCAAGCCCACAGCCCAGCTCCCTCCAGCCCCGACTGCCCTCCCGCAAGTGACTTGTGTGCGCCATCCCGCCCGCAGGAGGGTCACAGGACAGGAGGCCTGGACGCTTGGGGACCCGCAAAGGGAAGACTGACGCTACTGGCACCCGGGACCAGGAAGCCAGACCCTTCGAACTTCCTGTGGTGTTAAGCCCCCCCGCACGCTTCCCTGGTGTGTTCCGAACTCAACACCCTGTAGCTGTCTGTCAGCAGAGAGTAAGGGGAGAGTGGACGGCATGAGCAGTGTGCCTCAGTGGACGCGGCTCCCTTGCGGTGCGGTGTGTTGGCCCGGGTTTGCGGCTTGGGGCCCCGGGATAGACAGGGCCCAAGTGCATAAGTGGACTTTGGTGGGTTGGGCCCTGCAAGAACACACAGCGCCCAAGGACCGCCGCTGCTGGGGAAAGCACGCCGCAGGCCACTCGTTACTTCCACCTCAATTTCCATTCCATGCATGTCATTATTGGGGCCTTGCAGGAGCCTTAGTTAAAGGGCGATCATGCGGTCCTCTGAAATTCCTTCCTTGAGGCCTCCCCAATTCCGGGCTCTGAGACAACTGGCGGGCTGCCCTCTTCCAGAAGGAGAGGCACGACGTGGCGATCCCGTGTGGGGTCGAGCGCGGGGTACTATGCCTGAGGCGCAGGAGCGGGATGCCTAGGCTAAGGGACATGCAAATGGCTTCAGTTCGTTGGGTCGGGTTGCCCGGGGCACCCTGCAAAGCAGTAGCCACCGCTGGCCTTTCCCAGGGCCTCTATGTCAACAGAGGGTCAGCCTCCCCAAAAGGCGCCCCAGGTCATCCACAGGCGACTGCAATTCCCAGGCGCCTGCCTGTGGTTCAAGGAATTCTGAAGGATGAGTTGCAGGGCGGCCAAAACCGTGGTTCGCGCTCTGCGACAGTGAACAAATCAAGTGTGGAGACGGACCTCGCCCCACGCTCACCTGCATTGCCCACGGGTCCCGCACACGTGCCTCCGAGCTCGCCCCGCCGCCAGCACACGATGGCGACCCGTCCACCACAGGGCGGTGGTGATGAGAGATATACCCCGAATCCTCTCCCCTTCCTCCGTGCACTGTACTGGCTCAGCTGGAACGGTTGTGTGACTTTGATCGGGGTTGGGGACGTGGAGCGCTCTCTCTTTCTCCCTTGAGCTCTGGGAGCTCAGTCGTCAGGGGAGCGGGCCAGAGGGCACTAGGAGAGAAGCCCCGCCTACCCCAATGAAGTGTTGCTCCTTGCCCCCGCTCCTGCTTCAGGTGGCCCTCTCATTCTCTCCCCTCTCTTCCACGGAGGTCCAGCTCGGGGAAGTAAGGAAGTAAAGAACGGGAGTGCAGGGCCCTTCCTTGCAGGGTACCAAAGACCTAGACAAGAAGTGGCGGAACTTGCCGCGCCCAGACCCGCATAGCTCTGGAAGGGAAACGTGGGTTTCTTTCCTGCCCCCTTGCAAGTCCTTCGGGAGGAAAGCCGAGGACTGGGGTATAGAGGCCAGCAAAGGCCAAAGCTCCTTTCGGAAGGTGCCCCACGTGAGGCCCCGTGTGGTGAACAAAGGGCCACAGTTAAGCGAGGGTCTTAGAATCAGGAATCTCCTGGGAAGCGGAGTGCTCAGGCCAGTGTGGGGTGTTGGGAGCCTGGGGGAAAGGGCAGGCAGCTGCTTGAGCAAGCACCTGGGTTTGGTCTGGGAGGGGCGGGTCCTGGGGCGGGGAGACGCATGGGTGTCCACAATCCCAGGAGGACGGTGGCGCTGCGGTGGGGATGGGGATTTCAGACCTGGCTCCACCGAGCAGGCTGCAGAAGGGGCTTCCTGTGTCCTGTGCACGCTTGCGCTGCCAGCTCCCTTGTGGCCTCCACTCTGTGCATCGCAGTCAGGGCTTGGTTTTCCGCTTATGGATGGCCGAAGCAGGTCCACGGACCCCGACGCCAGAGGGTGGCGTGGCTTCCACAAACAGGGCAGGCCCTCCTGGCAACTTCTCACGCCTGAATCCTTACCCAGGCATCACGAGAGGGAAGACTGGCCGGAGAACTTGGAGTCCAGAGCCTCGCCTACACACCTGGTTTCAGAACCAAGAAGCCTGCAGCAGAGGCAGAGCCTGCCCTTTGCCGAGGCCACTGTGCCCAAGAGCCCGCCCGCCCAGGGGGTGCACTGCGCCACGGGCCCCCTCGAGGCTCTGTCGAGGAGGGAGAAGCCCAGCGCACCCGCCGTAGATCGGCTCAGTGGGATTCTGATGGGAGCCTTTCAGAAGGAATCGATTCCCTGGCATTGCCGCCAGGGAAGAAACTGGCCCGAAAGGACAGGGCTCCTCGAGGGACAGATCCAGGTGTGAGGTTCTGAACGCGAGCTCGCCACCCGGGGCCGGGAGGGACCGCCGAAAGTTGAGGTTGCCGCCTTCACCCGCCGCCTCTCTGCCTTGCCTGAGCATCGCCACAGCAGGCGGAGGCGTCTCTGCAGCGGGTTGTCTCCAGCTCCGCCTCCAGCTCGGCTTCCCGATCTCGCGGATCTTCAACAGTGCAGCGGCCTCGTGCCCACGCCAGGGATGGAGCCCTCCATGCCACAGGCACCGCTCTGGGGCCCATGCCAGGAAGAGCCCAGCTGCAGTGGGCAGTGAGGCAAGCCAGCCGGCGGCTGTGCCTGCCACCTACTGTGCGCCTCTGCCGCACCCCGCTGAGCACTCACAGCAGCGAGGGCGAGCCTCCGGGGCTCTGGCTGGGACCGACCCTGCCCTTCTGAAGCAGGGTCCACACAGGGACCCCGGTGCATCTTGGCCCGGGCCTGCAGGAGAAGGTCCTGGGCTGGCCGCAGAAGTCACAGCCAGGCTCCTGGGCCAGCGCCACGCCCCCATGAACTACGTGGGGGCCGCCTGGATTGGCCCATGTGGAGTGCCTCCAGAGAGCAAGCAAGGCAGACCCGAACTCGTCGGCCTTCTAGAATGCGTTCCTGTCTGGGGCTGACTTCCAGGCCGAGGCAGTCGACCTTCAGGGCTTCCAAGAGGCACTGCAGGAGGAGAGGCCCGCAACGCCAACCACCGCCCCTGGAATGAGGAGGAATTTCAGGCCCTCCTGGACATGTCTGAGCTCCCTCCTGATGCTCACATCGCAAGCCCACAGCCCAGCTCCCTCCAGCCCGATGCCTCCCGCCAAAGTGACTGTCGTGCGCCATCCCCGCCCTGCAGGAGGTCACAGACAGGAGGCCTGACATCCTTGGGGACCCGCAAAGGGGAAGGACCTGGAAGCTATGGGCACCGGCGGACAGGGGAAGGCCAGAAACCTTCGACTCCTGTGCGGGTTAAGCCCCCCAGCACGCTCACCCTGGTGTGTTCCGTACTCCGGACCCTTTGCTGGTCTGTCAGCCCAGAGTGAGGGAGACGTGGACGGCAATGAGCGTGTGCTCAGTGGAGCGGCCTCTGCGGTGGCGTGTGGCGCGGTGCGGGCTTGGGGCCCCGGGTACAGGGCCAAGTGCATAAGTGGACTTTGGTGGGCTTGGAGCCCTGGCAGAACACACAGCCGCCCAAGGTCGCCGCTGGCTGGGGAAAGCACGCCGCAGGCACTCGCTTACTTCCCACCTCAATTCACATCCACTGCACTGTTCATTTGGGACTTGCAGGAGCCTTAGCAAAAGGGGTGATCATGCCGGGTCCCTCTGAAATTCCTTCCTTGAGGCCTCCCCAATACGGCTCTGAGACAACTGGCGGCTGGCCCTCTTCAGAAGGAGAGGCACGACGTGGGCGATGTGGGGTTCCCGGCGCGGGAATAATGCCTGAAGGAGAGGAGCGGGATGCCTAGGCGAAGGACAGCAAATGGTTCAGTTCGTTGGGGCGGGTTGCCCGTGGACACCCTTGCAATGCAGTAGCCCACGCTGCCAATTCCCAGGGCCTCTATGTCACAAGAGGGTCAGCCTCCCAAAGGCCGCCCCAGGCATACACAGGGGACCTGCACTTCCCAGGCCGCCTGTGTTCAAGGTATTCTGAAGGATGGTTGCAGGCGCCAACGTGGTTCGCGCTCTGCGAGCGTGAACAAAGCAAGTGTGGAGACGGACCTCGCCCCACGCTCACCTGCATTGCCCAAGGGTCCCGCACACGTGCCTCCCGAGCCTCGCCGCCTCCAGCACACGCATGGCGACCCGTCCACCTCAGGGCGGGGTGGAGATTTACCCCGAATCCTCTCCCCTTCCTCCGTGCACTGTACTGCTCAGCTGGACGCGTGATGGTGTGTGGACTTTGATCGGAGGTGGCGGTCGTGAGCGCTCTCTCTTTCTCCTTGAGCTATGGGAGTCAGTCGTCAGGGGAGCGGGCCTGAGGGCACTAGAGCAGAAGCTCCGCCTACCCCCACTGACTAGTGTCCTGCTCTGCCCCCGCTCCTGCTTCCAGGGGCCCTTCATTCTCTCCCCTCTCTCCCCACGGAGGTCCAGCTCGGGGAAGTAACGGGCTGCAGGGCCCTCTGCAGGGGGTACCCAAGACTAGACAGAAGTTAGTGGCGGCCATTGCCGCCGCCAGGGAACCGCATAGCTCTGGAGGGAAACGTGGGTTTCCTTCCTGCCCCTTGCAAGTCCTTAGGGAAAAGCGCGGACTCGGGGTCTAGAGGCCAGCAAAAGCCCTTCGGAAGGTGCCCCACGTGAGGCCCCGTTTGGAGAACAAAGGGCACATTAAGATGTGGGTCCTTAGAAATCATGAAATCTCCCTGGAGAGCAGGAGTGCTCAGGGCCAGCTGTGGGGTTGTTGGGAGCCTGGGGGAAAGGGCAGGCAGCTGCCATGAGCAAGCACCTGGGTTTGGTCTATGAGGGCGGGTCCTGGGGCGGGGAGA
>JAEEGE010000368.1:0-10000 GCA_036346955.1 Dipus sagitta | reverse complement strand
AAGTAGAAGAACAAACTTACCTTACTTGTTTCACATAACTACTGTTTGTTTTCGTTGTCTTATCCTGATGAAGCGAAGTAAATGAACAACTTACCTTACTTGTTTCACATAAACTACTGTTTGTTTTGTTGTCTTATCCTGATGAGCGAAGTAGAAGAACAAACTTACCTTACTTGTTTCACAAACTACTGTTTGTTTCTGTGTCTTATCCTGATGAGGCGAAGTAAAGAACAAACTTACCTTACTTGTTTCACATAAACTACTGTTTGTTTCTGTTGTCTTATCCTGATGCAGCGAATACAATGAACAAACTTACCTTACTTGTTTCACATAACTACTGTTTGTTTCTGTTGTATTATCCTGATGCAGCGAAGTACAATGAACAAACTTACCTTACTTGTTTCACATAACTACTGTTTTTTCTGTTGTCTTATCTGAGAGCAGTAATACAAACTTACCTACTTGTTTCAAAACTACTGTTTGTTCTGTTGTTTTCCTGATAGAATAAGAACAAACTCCTACTTGTTTCCTAATCGTTTGTTTCTTTGTTTCGTAACGAATAAGAACAAACTACCTTACTTGTTCAATAACTCTTTTTCTTTTCTTTCGATGAGGAATAATGAACAACTTACCTTACTGTTTCACATAACTACTGTTTTTTCTGTTGTTTATCTGAGAGCGAAGTAAATACAAACTTACCTTACTTGTTTCCATAACTACTGTTTGTTTCTGTTGTCTTATCCTGATGCAGCGAAGTATAATGAACAAACTTACCTTACTTGTTTCACATAACTACTGTTTGTTCTGTTGTCTTATCTGATGCAGCGAAGTGAATGAACAAACTTACCTTACTTGTTTCACATAACTACTGTTTGTTTCTGTTTCTTATTCCTGAATGACAGTAGAACAAATCAAACTTACCTTACTTGTTTCACATTAACTACTGTTTGTTCCTGTTGTCTTATCCTAATTAAGCGAAGTAGAAGAACAAACTTACCTTACTTGTTTCAACATAAACTACTGTTTGTTTCTGTTGTATTATCCTGATGAAGCGAAGTAGAACGAACAAACTTACCTTACTTGTTTCACATTAAACTACTGTTTGTTTCTGTTGTCTTATCCTGATGCAGCGAATTAATGAACAAACTTCACCTTACTTGTTTCCATAAACTACTGTTTGTTCTTGTTGTCTTATCCTGATGCAGCGAAGTACAATGAACAAACTTACCTTACTTGTTTCACATAACTACTGTTTGTTCTTTGTCTTATTCCTGATGCAGCGAAGTACAATGAACAAACTTACCTTACTTGTTTCACATAATCTACTGTTTTTTCTGTTGTCTTTCCTGATGAAGTGAAGTAGAAGAACAACTTACCTTATTGTTTCACATAACTACTGTTTGTTTCTGTTGTTTATCTGATGAAGCGAAGTAGAAGAACAAACTTACCTTACTTGTTTCACATTAACTACTGTTTGTTTCTGTTGTCTTATCCTGATGAGCGAATTAGAAGAACAAACTTACCTTACTTGTTTCACATAACTACTGTTTGTTTCTTTGCTTATCCTGATGCAGGAAGTACAATGAACAAACTTACCTTACTTGTTTCACATAATACTACTGTTTCTTTCTGTTGTCTTATTCTGATGAGCGAAGTAGAAGAACGAAACTACCTTATTGTTTCACATAACTACTGTTTGTTTCTGTTGTCTTATCCTGATGAGCGAATTACAATGAACAAACTTACCACTACTGTTTTTCATGTAAACTACTGTTTGATTCTGTTTCTATACTGATGAGCGAATAAATGTAACAAACTTACCTTACTTGTTTCATATTACTGTTTGTTTCTGTTGTTTACTGATGAGGAAGTAACGAACAACTTACTTACTGTTTCACATAACTACTGTTTGTTTCTGTTGTTTATCCTGATGAGGAAGTAAATGACAAACTTACCTTACTTGTTTCACATAAACTACTGTTTGTTTCTTGTCTTATCTGATGAAGGAAGTAAGAACAAACTTACTTATTGTTTCACATTAACTACTGTTTGTTCTGTTCGTCTTATCTGATGAAGCGAAGAACGAACAACTACTCTTACTTGTTTCACATAACTACTGTTTGTTTCTGTTGTCTTATCCTGATTGGAAGAACAAACTAACTTGTTACTTACTTGTTTCAATTAATACTGTTGTTTCTGTTGTTTACGATGAGCGAAAAAATAACATCAATTCTACTTTCTTTCTGTTTCTCTACTCTGTTTGTTTCTGTTGTATTATCAATGACAAATTACTATTAACAAAACTACTTTTGTTTCTGATCTACTTTTGTTGCGTGTATATGAACAGAATGTACTACTTGTTACACAAACTACCTTTACTTGTTTCATAATACTGTTTGTTGTACTGTACTTACCTACTGAGTTACATAATATACTTCCTTACTTGTTTCATAAAGTAACGTGATTGTCATTTGTTATTTCTATGTGCTGTGTATAATAACAATACTACTTACTTGTACAAATTACTTTTTTTCTGTTGTCTTAATCTGATGTTCTTGTCTATGATGAAGCAAACAAACTTACCTTACTTTTTCACATAATCTACTGTTTGTTTTGTCTGTTTTATCGAAGTAAGGAGACAAGAACTTACTTACATGTTTTCAATAATATTTTTTTCTGTTGTCTTATCTGATGAGCGAAGTAGAATGAACAAAACTTACTTACTAATACTGTTTGTTTCTGTTTTATCTGTGACAATAAATGAACAAACTTACCTTATTGTTTCACATAACTACTGTTTGGTTCTGTGTCTTATCTGATGAGCCTTACTTGTTTCACATAATCTACTGTTTGTTTCTGTTGTCTTATCTGATGAGCGAAGTAAATGAACAAACTTACCTTACTTGTTTCACATAACTACTGTTTGTTTCTGTTGTCTTATTCTGATGAGCGAAGTAATGAACAAACTTACCTTACTTGTTTCACATAACTACTGTTTTTTCTGTTTCTTATCTGATGAGCGAAGTAAAGAACAAACTTACCTTACTTGTTCACATGAACTACTGTTTGTTTCTGTTGTCTTATCCTGATGAAGCGAAGTAAATGAACAAACTTACCTTACTTGTTTCACATAAACTACTGTTTGTTCTGTTGTCTTATCCTGATGCAGGAAGTAATGAACAAACTTACCTTACTTGTTTCACATAAATCTACTGTTTGGTTCTGTTGTCTTATTCTGATGAAGCGAAGTATAATGAACAAACTTACCTTACTTGTTTCACAGTAACTACTGTTTGTTTCTGTTGTATTATCCTGATGCAGAGAATTACAATGAACAAACTTACCTTACTTGTTTCACATAAACTACTGTTTGGTTCTGTTGTCTTAACCTGATGCAGTGAAGTACAATGAACAAACGTACCTTACTTGTTTCACATAATCTACTGTTTGTTTCTGTTGTCTTATCCTGATGCAGCGAAGTGCAATGAACAAACTTACCTTACTTGTTTCACATAATCTACTGTTTCTTTCTGTTGTCTTATTCTGATGTAGCGAAGTAGAAGGAACAAACTTACCTTACTTGTTTCACATAATCTACTGTTTCTTTATGTTGTCTTATTCTGATGTAGCGAAGCAGAAAGAGCAAACTTACGTTACTCCTTTCACAGGAACTACTGTTTGCTTCTGTTGTATTATCCTGATGCAGCGAATTACAATGAACAAACTTACCTTACTTGTTTCACATAAACTACTCTTTGGTTCTGTTGACTTAACCTGATGCAATGAAGTATAATGCACAAAGGTACCTTACTTGTTTCACATAATCTACTGTTTGTTTCTGTTGTCTTATTCTGATGTAGCGAAGCAGAAGGAACAAACTTACCTTACTCTTTTCACAGGAACTACTGTTTGTTTCTGTTGTATTATCCAGATGCAGCGAATTACAATGAACAAACTTACCTTACTTGTTTCACATAAACTACTGTTTGGTTCTGTTGTCTTAACCTGATGCAATGAAGTATAATGCACAAAGGTACCCTACTTGTTTCACATAATCTACTGTTTGTTTCTGTTGTCTTATTCTGATGAAGCGAAGTATAATGAACAAACTTACCTTACTTGTTTCACATTAACTAGTGTTTGTTTCTGTTGTATTATTCCGAGGACCGAAGTAGAATGAACAAACTTACCTTACTTGTTTCACATAAACTACTGTTTGGTTCTGTTGTTTAACCTGATGCAGTGAAGTACAATGAACAAACGTACCTTACTTGTTTCACAAAATCTACTGTTTGTTTCTGTTGTCTTATCCTGATGCAGCGAAGTACAATGAACAAACTTACCTTACTTGTTTCACATAATCTACTGTTTCTTTCTGTTGTCTTATTCTGATGTTGCGAAGTTGAAGGAACAAACTTACCTTACTTGTTTCACATAATCTACTGTTTCTTTCTGTTGTCTTATTCTGATGTAGCGAAGCAGAAGGAACGAACTTATGTTACTCGTTTCACATGAACTACTGTTTGTTTCTGTTGTATTATCCTGATGAAGCGAAGTAGAATGAACAAATTTACCTTACTTGTTTCACATAAACTACTGTTTGGTTCTGTTGTCTTAACCTGATGCAGTGAAGTACAATGAACAAACGTACCTTACTTGTTTCACAAAATCTACTGTTTGTTTCTGTTGTCTTATTCTGATGAAGCGAAGTATAATGAACAAACGTACCTTACTTGTTTCACAGTAACTACTGTTTGTTTCTGTTGTATTATCCTGATGCAGAGAATTACAATGAACAAACTACCTACTTGTTTCACAAAACTACGTTTGGTTCTGTTGTCTTAACCTGTTGCAGGAAGTACAATGACAACTACTTCTTGTTTCACAAAACTACTGTTGTTCTGTTGTCTTATCTGATGCAGCGAAGTCATGACAAATTACCTACTTGTTTCACATAACTACTGTTTTTTCTGTTGTCTTATCTGATGAGCGAAGTAGAAGAACAAACTTACCTTACTTGTTTCACATAATCTACTGTTTGTTTCAGTTGTCTTATTCTGATGAAGCGAAGTATAATGAACAAACTTACCTTACTTGTTTCACATTAATATGTTTGTTTCTGTTGTATTATCCTGATGAAGCGACTTAGAATGAACAAACTTACCTTACTTGTTTCACATAAACTACTGTTTGGTTCTGTTGTCTTAACCTGATGCAGTGAAGTACAATGAACAAACTTACCTTACTTGTTTCACATAATCTACTGTTTTTCTGTTGTCTTATTCTGATGAGCGAAGTAAATGAACAAACTTACTTACTTGTTTCACATAATCTACTGTTTTTTATTGTTGTCTTATCTGATGTAAGCGAAGTAGAAGAACAAACTTACTTACTTTTTCACAGTAACTACTGTTTGTTTCTGTTGTATTATCCTGATGCAGCGAATTACAAATACCTTACTTGTTACATAATACTGTTTTTGTCTTACTGTGCAGAGCAAGAAATATACTTTACAATATGTTGTTTTGTTGTTTATCTGATGAGGAATAATGAACAACTTACCTTATTGTTTCACATACTATGTTTGTTTTTGTTTATCTGATGAGGAAATAAGACAACTCCTTACTTGTTCACATAATATGTTTGTTTTGTTGTCTTATCTGATGAGCGAATAAAGAAAACTTACTTATTGTTTCACAGAACTACTGTTTGTTCTGTTGTTTATCTGTGAGCGAATACAATGACAATTACTTACTTTTTCACATAATACTGTTTGGTTCTGTTGTCTTACTGATGCATGAAGTCAATGAACAAACTACCTTACTTGTTTCAAAATTACTGTTTTTCTGTTGTCTTATTTGATGAGCGAAGTAAAGAACAAACTACTTACTTGTTTCACATATACTGTTTGTTTTGTTGTTTATCCTGATAGCAGAGAATAAAACTTACTTACTGTTTCAAAATACTGTTTGTTTGTTGTCTTATCTGATGCGGAATACAATGAACAAACTTACTTACTTGTTTCACAAAACTATTTTGTTTCTGTTGTTTATTGATGCAGAAGTAAATGAACAAACTTACCTTACTTGTTTCACATAATCTATGTTTTTCTGTTTTTTTCTGATGAGCGAAGTAGAAGAACAACTTACCTTACTTTTTCACTAACTACTGTTTGTTTCTTGTTTATCCGATGAGGAAAAGACTTACTTACTGTTTCACAAACTACTGTTTGTTCTGTTGTTTATCCTGATGAAGGAAGTAATGAACAAATACCTTACTTGTTTCACATAACTACTGTTTGTTTGTTGTCTTACTGATGAGGAAGTAAATGAAAAAGTACCTTACTTGTTTCACAAAACTACTGTTTGTTTCTGTTGTCTTATTCTGATGAGCGAAGTATAAGAAACAAACTGTTTCTGTTGTCTATTCTGATGAAGCGAAGTATAATGAACAAACTTACCTTACTTGTTTCACATAACTACTGTTTGTTTCTGTTGTTTATCCTGATGAAGCGAAGTAGAATGAACAAACTTACCTTACTTGTTTCACATAACTACTGTTTGTTCTGTTGTCTTACTGATGAGGAAGTAGAAAGAACAAACTTACCTTACTTGTTTCACAGGAACTACTGTTTTTTCGGGGGGGGGGGGGGGGGGGGGGGGGGGGGGGGGTTTTTTTTTTTTTTTTTTTTTTTTTTTTTTTTTTTTTTTTTTTTTTTTTTTTTTTTTTTTTTTTTTTTTTTTTTTTTTTTTTTTTCACATAACTACTGTTTGGTTCTGTTGTCTTATCTGATGAAGCGAAGTAATGAACAAACTTACCTTACTTGTTTCACATAATTACTGTTTGTTTCTGTTGTCTTATTCTGATGAAGCGAAGTAAAGAACAAACTTACCTTACTGTTTCACATAACTACTGTTTGTTTCTGTTGTTTATCCTGATGAGCGAAGTAAATGAACAACTTACTTACTTGTTTCACATAAACTACTGTTTGTTCTGTTGTCTTAACTGATGCAGTGAAGTACAATGAACAAACTACCTTACTTGTTTCACAAAATCTACTGTTTGTTTCTGTTGTTTATTCTGATGAAGCGAAGTACATGAACAAACTTACCTTACTTGTTTCACATAACTACTGTTTGTTTCTGTTGTTTATCCTGATGAGGAAGTAAATGAACAAACTTACCTTACTTGTTTCACATAACTACTGTTTGTTTCTGTTGTCTTATCTGATGTAGGAAGTAAATGAACAAACTTACCTTACTGTTCACAGAACTACTGTTTTTCTGTTGTTTACTGATGAGCGATAAAGACAACTTACCTTACTTTCACAACTACTGTTTTTTCTGTTGTCTTTCTGATGAGAAGTAAAGAAAATACCTACTGTTTCACATAACTACTGTTTGTTTCTGTTGTTTATCTGATGAGAATAAATGAACAACTTACCTTACTTGTTTCAATAAACTACTGTTTGTTCTGTTGTTTATCTGATGAGGAAGTAAAGAACAAACTTACCTTACTTGTTTCACTAATACTGTTTGTTTCTGTTGTTTACTGATGAGCGAAGTAAAGAACAAACTTACCTTACTTGTTCACATAACTACTGTTTGTTTCTGTTGTTTATCTGATGAGGAAGTAAAGAACAACTACCTTACTTGTTTCCAAACTATGTTTGTTTCTGTTGTTTATCTGATGAGCGAAGTAAAGAACAAACTTACTTATTGTTTCACATAACTACTGTTTTTCTGTTTTTATCTGATGAGCGAATAAAGAACAAACTTACTTACTTGTTTCACATAACTACTGTTTGGTTCTGTTGTTTACTGATGAGGAAGTACAATGAACAAACTTACCTTACTTGTTTCACATAACTACTGTTTGTTTCTGTTGTCTATTCTGATGAGCGAATAAGACAAATTACCTTACTTGTTTCACATAACTACTGTTTGTTCTTTGTTATATCTGATGCAGGAATAAATGAACAAACTTACCTTACTTGTTTCACATAAACTACTGTTTGTTTCTGTTGTCTTATCCTGATGAGGAAGTACAATGAACAAACTACCTTACTTGTTTCACATAATCTACTGTTTGTTTCTGTTGTCTTATCCTGATGCAGCGAAGTAGCAATGAACAAACTTACTTACTTGTTTCACATAACTACTGTTGTTCTGTTGTCTTATCCTGATGAGCGAAGTAAAGAACAAACTTACCTTACTTGTTTCACATAATCTACTGTTTTTTCTGTTGTTTATCTGATGAAGCGAAGTAGAAGAACAAACTTACTTACTTGTTTCACAAACTACTGTTTGTTTCTGTTGTTTATCTGATGAAGCGAATAAATGAACAAACTTACCTTACTTGTTTCACATAACTACGTTGTTTCTGTTGTTTATCTGATGAGCGAAGTAAATGACAAACTTACCTTACTTTTTCACATAACTACTGTTTTTTCTGTTGTCTTATTCTGATGAGTGAAGTAAATGAACAAACTTACCTTACTTGTTTCACATAACTACTGTTTGTTTCTGTTGTTTATCCTGATGCAGCGAAGTACAATGAACAAACTTACCTTACTGTTTCACATAAACTACTGTTTGGTTCTGTTGTCTTACCTGATGAAGAAGTAAATGAACAAATTACCTTACTTGTTTCACATAATCACGTTTGTTTCTGTTGTCTTATCTGATGAAGCGAAGTAAATGAACAAACTTACCTTACTTGTTTCACATAACTACTGTTTGTTTCTGTTGTCTTATCTGAATGAGTAAGAACAAACTTCCTTACTTGTTCAACTATGTTGTTGAAACATAAGTACTGAAAATCTTACTGTTTCTTACTGTTGTCTGTAGTACAATGAACAATACAATTCACAAACTACTGTTTCTTTTTTGTCTTTGTACTATGAGAAGCAAATATACACACTTATTTTCCTACTATCTGTTTGTTCTTTTTATGATAGCGAAGTAAAGGAACAAATCTACTTTCGTAATATTTTGTTTTGTTGTTATCCTATGCAGCGAATAAATGAACAAACTTACCTTGTTTCACATAAATTACTTTTTTCTGTTGTCTTATCCTGATGAAGAAGTAAAACAAACACCTTATTTTCACATAAACTACTGTTTGTTTCTGTTTATTCTGATAAGCGAATAAAGAAAAATTACCTTACTTGTTTCAATAACTATGTTTTTCTGTTGTTTACCTGATGCGATACAAGAACAAACTTACCTACTTGTTTCACAAATCTATTTTGTTTTTGTGTTTGATTAGAGCTGAAAATACTACTACAATTACTGTTTTCTATCTATTGTTTCTGTGTATAGACATGACATACTTTTACAAACTACTTCTTTCTTGTTTACAATCTGTTGTTCGTTGTAACTTACCTATAGTTTCAAAAACTACTTACTGTTTCACTATGCATGTTTTACTATTCTGTTTAAAAATACAACTGTTCTATTGTTTCACAATAATACACTTTTGTTTCTTATTACCTTTGGTGGTTAATGAACAACTTACCTTACTGTTTACATAAACTACGTTTGTTCTTTTTCCTGATGAGAAGTCAAGAACAACTACCTTCTTTTTCACTAATCTACTTGTTTTGTTGTTTATCTGAGGCAAGAAGAACAAATTACTTCTTTTTCACATAATTACTGTTTTCTGTTGTTTATCTGATGAGGAGTAAAGAACAAAACCTTATTGTCACTTATACTGTTTTCTTTGTTTACTGTGGAAGAAAACAAACTTACTTACTTTCACATAATACTTTGTTTTTTGTTTCTGATGACGAATACGAACAAACTATATTTTTCATAACTCTGTTTTTTTTTCTATCATGTGAAGTAAAGAACAAACTACCTTACTGTTATAACTATTTTTTCTTTGCTTATTCTGTGTCAAGAAGAACAAATTACTTACTTACAGAACTACTGTTTTTTCTTTATCCTGATGAGCGAATAAAGAAAATTACTTACTTTTACAATACTTGTTTTTGTAT
>JAEEGE010000036.1:0-11212 GCA_036346955.1 Dipus sagitta | reverse complement strand
TAAGACAACAGAAAACAAACAGTAGTTTATGTGAAACAAGTAAGGTAAGTTTGTTCATTGTACTTCGTTCCATCAGGATAAGACAACAGAACAAAACAGTAATCTGTGTGAAATAAGTACATATAGTTTGTTTGTTTCTACGCTTCGCTAAACCAGGAGTAAGAACAACAGACCAAACATTTGTTTAAGTGAAACAACGTAAAGTTAAGTCCTTCGCTGCTCTTCGCTTAATCAGAATAAAGACAACAGTAAAAGCAGTAGTTTATGTGAAACAAGTAAGGTAAGTTTGTTTCCCGTTCTACTTCGCTTCATCAGGCTAAGACAACAGAAACAAAGAGCTAGTTAATGTGAAACAAGTAGGTAAGTTTGTTCTTATACTTTGCTTCATCAGGATAAGATATCAGAAACAAACAGTAGTTTTTGTGAACAAAGTAAGTAAGTTTGATCATTGTACTTGTTGCATCAGGATAGACTACAGAATCAAACAGTAGTTTATGTGAAACAAGTAAGGTAAGTTTGTTCATAAACGTCGTTGCATCAGGATAAGACAACAGAAACAAACAGTAATCTGTGTGAAATAAGTAAATAAGTTTGTTGTTCTACTTCGCTCCACCAGAGGGAGACAACAAACCAAACAGTAGTTCAAGTGAAACAAGTAAGGTAAGTTTGTTCATTGTAATTCGCTCCTTCGAGGATACAGAACAGAACCAAACAGTAGTTTATTTAAACAAGTTAAAGTAAGTTGTTCTTTCTACTTTGTTTCATTTAGAATAAACAACAGAAATCAAACAGTAGTTTAGTGAAACAAGTAAAGGTAAGTTTGTTCGTTCTAATTCGCTGATCAGGGTAAGACAACAGAAACAAGCAGGAGTTAATGTGAAACAAGTAAGTTAAGTTTGTTCATTCTACTTCGATTCATCAGATAAGACAACAGAAACAAACAGTAGTATATGTGAAACAAGTAAGGTAAGTTTGTTGTTCTACTTGCATTGATCATGGTAAGACAACAGAAACAAGCAGGAGTTAATGTGAAACAAGTAAGGTAAGTTTGTTCATTCTACTTCGTTCATCAGATAAGACAACAGAAACAAACAGTAGTTTATGTGAATCAAGTAAGGTAAGTTTGTTCGTTCTACTTCGCTTCAACAGAATAAGACAACAGAAACAAACAGTAGATTTTGTGAAACAATAAGGTAAGTTTGTTCTTTCTACTTCGTTCCATCAGGATAAGAAACAACAGAACCAAAACACTAGTTAAGTGAAACAAGTAAGGTAAGTTTGTTCCTTCTACTTCGCTTCATCAGGATACGCAACAGAACAAACAGTTAATTTATTTGAAACAAGTAAGGTAAGTTTGTTCATTGTACTTCGTTCCATCAGGATAAGACCACAGAACAAACAGCAATCTGTGTGAAATAAGTACATAAGTTTGTTTTGTTCTACTTTCGCTCCACCAGAGGGAGACAGCAAAACCAAACAGTAGTTTAGTGAAACAAGTAAGGTAAGTTATGTTCATTGTACTTCGCTCCATCAGGATAAGACAACAGAAACAAACAGTAATCATGATGATATAAGTAACATAAGTTGTTTGTTCTACTTCGCTCCAACGAGAAAGACATCAAAACAAAAGAGTAGTTTTAAGTGAAACAAGTAAGTAAGTTAGTTCATTGTACTTCGCTCTTCACGATACAGAACAGAACCAAACAGTAGTTATTTGAAACAAGTAAAGTAAGTTGTTCGTTCTACTTTGTTTCATAGAGGAACACATCAGAAACAAACAGTAGTTTAGGTGAAACAAGTAAGGTAAGTTTGTTCATTCTACTTCGATTCTTCAGAATAAGAACACAGCAACAAACAGTAGTTTTGTGAAACAAGTAAGGTAAGTTTGTTGTTCATGTACTTCGTTGCATCAGGATAAGACGACAGAAACAAACAGTGTTTATGTGAACAAGTAAGGAAAGTTTCTTCATTGTATTCGTTCATCAGGATAAGACAACAGAAACAACAGTAATCTCATTGAAATAAGTTAACATGAGTTTGTTCGTTCTACTTCGCTCCACGTAAAGACATTAAAACAAAACAGTAGTTAAGTGAAACAAGTAAGCTAAGTTTGTTCATTGTACTTTCGCTCCTTCAAGATAACAGAACAGAACAAACAGCAGTTTATGTTGAAACAAGTAAAGTAAGTTTGTTCGTTCTACTTTGTTCATCAGGATAAGAAAATCAGAAACAAAATTTAGTTTAGTGAAACAAGTAAGGTAAGTTTGTTCATTGTACTTCGCTCCTTCAGGATAACAGACAGAACCAAACAGTAGTGTATTTGAAACAAGTAATGTAAGTTTGTTCTTTCTACTTTGTTTCATTAGGGTAAGACAACAGAAACAAACAGTAGTTTAGGTGAAACAAGTAAGGTAAGTTTGTTCGTTCTACTTCGCTTGATCAGGGTAAGAGAACAGAAACAAGCAGGAGTTTATGTGAAACAACTAAGGTAAGTTTGTTCGTTCTACTTCGCTTCATCAGGCTAAGACAACAGAAACAAACAGTAGTTAATGTGAAACAAGTAAGGTAAGTTTGTTCGTTCTACCTTGCTTCATCAGGATAAGACATCAGAAACAAACAGTAGTTTATGTGAAACAAGTAAGGTAAGTTTGTTCATTATACTTCGTTGCATCAGGATAAGACAACAGAAACAAACAGTAATCTGTGTGAAATAAGTAACATAAGTTTGTTTGTTCTACTTCGCTCCACCAGAGGGAGACAACAAAACCAAACAGTAGTTCAAGTGAAACAAGTAAGGTAAGTTTGTTCATTGTACTTCGCTCCTTCGGGATAACAGAACAGAACCAAACAGTAGTTTATTTGAAACAAGTAAAGTAAGTTTGTTCTTTCTACTTTGTTTCATTAGGATAAGACAACAGAAATAAACAGTAGTTTAGGTGAAACAAGTAAGTAGTTTTTGTCTACTCGCTTGAAAGGGTAAAACAACAGAAACAACAGGAGTTTATGTGAAACAAGTAAGGTAATTTGTTCTTCTACTACGCTTCATCAGTATAAGACACAAAACAAACAGTAGTTTATGTGAAACAAGTAAGGAAGTTTGTTCGTTTACTTCGCTTCAGGTAAGACAACAGAAACAACAGTATTGTGAAAAGTAAATAATTTGTTTTCTACTCTAACATCAGGATAAGACAACAGAACAAACAGTAGTTTAATGAAACAAGTAAGTAAGTTTGTTCATGTACTTCTGCTCGATAAGACAACAGAACAAACAGTAGTTATGTGAAACAAGTAAGTAAGTTTGTTTCGTTCCTAACTTCGCTTTTCACTCAGGAAGACAACAAAACAACAGTAGTTTAAGTGAAACAAGTAAGGTAAGTTTGTTCATTGTACTTCGCTCCTTCAGATAACAGAACAGAACCAAACAGTAGTTTTTAGAAACAAGTAAGTAAGTTGTTCTTACTTGTTTCATAGATAAGACAACAAAACAAACAGATTTAGGAAAAAGTAACTAGTTTGTTTTTCCTTCGCTACAGAGAAGACAACAGAAACAAGCAGAGTTAGTGAAACAAGTAAGTAAGTTTTCTTTACTTTCGCTTCTAGTCAGACAAACAAACAGTAGTAATTGAAACAAGTAAAGAAGTTGTTCGTTCTACTTGTTCATAGGATAAGCATCAAAACAAACAGTAGTTTAGTAAACAATAATAAGTTTGTCTCTACTTCGTTCAATCCGCTAAGACAACAGAACAAACATCAGTAAGTTATGTGAAACAAGTAAGTAAGTTTGTTCTTCTACTTGCTCATCAGGTAAGACACATAAACAAACGTAGTTATTTGAAACAAGTAAGGTAAGTTTGTTCATTGTACTTGTGCATCAGGATAGAACACAAACAAACAGTATTTATGTAACAAGTAAGATTTGTCTTATTTTCATAGGATAGACAACAGAAAAACAGTAATCTTTGAAAAAGTAACAAGTTTTTGTTCTACTTCCTCACAAGGAGACAACAAAACAACAGAGTTTAAGTGAAACAAGTAAGGTAAGTTTTTCATTGTACTTCGCTCTCAGGATAACAGAACAGAACAAACAGTAGTTAATTGAAACAAGTAAAGTAAGTTTGTTTCGTTCTACTTGATTCATAGATAAGAACAGAACAAACAGTATTAGTGAAACAAGTAAGTAAGTTTGTTTTATTGTTACAGGTAAGACAACGAAACAAAGTTTTGTGAAAAAAAATAATTTTGTTCTACTTTTAACATATAAGAAACAAAAACAAACATGTTATGGAAACAAGTAAGTAAGTTTTCTTCTACTCGCTCCAATAAGAAACAGAACAACAGTATTTAGTGAAACAACTAAGGTAAGTTGTTCGTTCTACTTCGCTTCATCAGCTAGAAAAGAACAAACAGTAGTTATGTGAACAAGTAGGTAAGTTTGTTCGTTCTACTGCTCATCAGAAAGACATCAAAAAAACAGTAGTTTATGTGAAACAAGTAAGGTAAGTTTGTTCATAACTTCGTTGCATCAGGATAGACAACAGAAACAAACAGTAATCTGTGTGAAATAAGTAACATAAGTTTTTTGTTCTACTTCGCTCCACCAAGGGAGACAACAAACCAAACAGTAGTTAAGTGAAACAAGTAAGGTAATTTTGTTCATTGTACTTCGCTCCTTCGGATAACAGAACAGAACAAACAGTAGTTTATGTAAACAATAAAGGTAAGTTGTTCGTTACTACTTCGCTTCATCATAATAAGACAACAAAACAAACAGTAGTTATGTGAAACAAGTAAGTAGTTTGTTCTTGTACTTCGTTGCATCAGATAAGACACAGAAACAACAGAGTTATATGAAACAAGAGAAAGTTTTCTTCATTTACTTCGTTGCATCAGGATAAGACAACAGAAAAATCAGTAATGCATGAAATAAGAACTAGTTTGTTTCTACTTCGCTCCAACAGAGAAAGACATCAAAACAAAAGAGTAGTTATAAGTGAAACAAGAAGGTAAGTTTGTTCATTGTACTTTCGCCCTCAAGATACAACAGAACAATCAGAGTTTATTTGAAACAAGTAAAGAATTTGTTCGTTCTACTTTGTTTCATTAGATAGACATCAGAAACAAACAGTAGTTAGTGAAACAAGTAAGGTAAGTTTGTTCATTGTACTTCGCTCTCAGATAACAGAACAGAACAAACAGTATGTATTGAAACAAGTAATGTAAGTTTGTTCGTTTACTTGTTCATTAGGATAAAACAACGAAACAACATAGTTAGTGAAACAAGTAAGGTAAGTTGTTCGTTCTACTTCGCTGACAGGAAGAGAACAGAAACAAGCATGAGTTTATGTGAAACAAGTAAGGTAAGTTTGTTCGTTCTACTTTGCTTCATCAGGTAAGACACAGAAACAAAGAGTAGTTATGTAAAAGTAAGGTAAGTTGTTCATTCACTTCGATTCATCAGAAAAACAACAAACAAACAGTGTTTATGTAAAAAAGAGTAATTTGTCGTTTACTTCGCTTACTAAAACACAAAAAAACGTAATTGTGAAAAAAGTAACATAAGTTTGTTTGTTTACTTCGCTCCACCAAATGGAGACAACAAATCCAAACAGAGTTTAAAGGAAACAAGTAAGGAAAGTTTGTTATTGTAATTGGGCTCCTTCAGGTATTGAAAATAGGAAGTTGTTCTTCACTTGCTTCATCGATAAGACAACAAACAACGAGTTTGTGAAAAGTAAGGTAAGTTGTTCTTTATTGTTACAGAGCACAGAAACAACAGTAGTAGGAAACAGTAAGGAAGTTTTTCATTTCTCGTCAGAAGCACAGAACAAACAGTAATTGAAAATAATAATTTTTTTCACTTCCCCAAAAAAACAAAAGTAGTTATGAAACAATAAGGATTCATTTACTTCGCTCTCAGAAAGAACAAACCAAGTTATGACAGTATATTGTTCGTTCTACTGTCATAGTAAGACAAAGAACAAAGTGTTAGTGAACAGTAGGAAGTTTTTCGTATCTCATGATAAGACAAGAACAACAAGTTTATGAAACATAAGGAAGTTTCTTCTTGTTCATGAGACAAAGAAAAACAGTAATTTGAAAAAGTAATAGTTGTTTCTATTGCTACAGAAACAAAACAAAATAGTTAAGGAACAAAAGTAAGTTTTTTTGTACTTCGTCTCAGAAAGAAAGAAAAACAGTAGTTTATTAAAAATAAGGTAAGTTTCTTACTTCATAACAAAAACAACATATTGTGAAAAAGTAATAGTTTTTTTCCCTCAGAAAAAAAAAACAGAGTTTGAAACAGTAGAAGTTTGTATTTATTATCATAAACAACAACAAACAGTTTATGAAACAAGTAGTATTGTCTTATTGTTATCAGTAAAAGAAACAACGTTTGTGAAAAAGAAGATTGTCTTCTACTTTACAGTAAGACCAAACAAAGATTTGTGAAACAAGAAGGTAAGTTTGTTCTTTACTGTCACAAAGAAACAAACAAACATAGTAATAAAGTAAGGAAGTTGTTCTTTACTCGTCATCAGAAGACAACAGACAAACAAATTGAAAAGTAAATAATTTTGTTTCTTGCTACAGGAACAAAACAAAATAGTTTTGAACAAGTAAGTAGTTTGTTCATTGTACTTCTTAGGTAAAAGAACAAAGTATTATTGAAACAAAAAAAGTTTCTTTACTTTTTTAGGTAACACAGAAACAGTTAGTGAACAAGTAAGGTAAGTTTTTCTTCACTTGTTACAGTAAGACAACAGAACAAACAGAGTTTTGTGAAAAAGTAATAAGTTTGTTGTTCTACTTGCTTCACAGAATAAACAACAGAACAAACGAGTTTATGTGAAAAAGTAAGTAGTTTGTTCATTTACTTCGTCCTAAATAAGAAAAGACAACGTAGTTCATTGAAACAAGAAGTAAATTCAGTGTTTTGAAACAAGTAGTAAAGTTGTCATCCAACGTAATTTTGAAAGACAAAGGAAATCAAAGCAGTATTCTTGTAAAACAGTAGTAAGTTTTTCAATGAATCGCTATAGTTTAAAAACAAGAACATAGTTTTAATGAAACAGTAAGTAAGTTTCGTAACTGACATAGATAAATGAAAAAACAAGTTAGAACAGTAAGTAGTTCTTGTTCTTCTTACGTTATCAGGATAGACAACAGAAACAAACAGATTTATGTGAAAAAGTAAAGTAAGTTTGTTCTCTACTTCGCTTCCATCAGGAGAAACAAAAAAAAACAAACAGTAGTTTATGTGAAACAAGTAAGGTAAGTTTGTTCATTTACTTCGCTTCCATCAGGATAAGACAACAGAAACAAACAGTAATCTTGTGAAATAATAACATAAGTTTGTTTGTTCTACTTCGCTCACCAAGGTAAGACAACAGAACAAAACAGTAGTTTAAGTGAAACAAGTAAGTAAGTTTGTTCTTTACTTCGCTCATCAGGATAAGAACAGAAACAAACAGTAGTTTTTGAAACAAGTAAATAAGTTTGTTCTTCTACTTCGTCCATCAGATAGACAACAAACAAACAGTAGTTTAGTGAAACAAGTAAGGTAAGTTTGTTCTTTCTACTTCGCTTATCAGGATAACACACAGAAACAAATAGTTTATGTGAAACAAGTAAGTAAGTTTGTTCTTTACTTGTTCATCAGATAAGACACAGAACAAACAGTAGTTAGTGAAACAAGTAAGGTAAGTTTGTTCGTTCTACTTCGCTATCAGAAAAGACAACAGAAACAAACAGTAGTTTATGTGAAACAAGTAAGGTAAGTTTGTTCGTTCTACTTAGCTTCATCAGGATAAGACAACAGAAACAAACAGTAGTTTATGTGAAACAAGTAAGGTAAGTTTGTTCATTTACTTCGTATCAGATAACAACAGAAACAAACAGTAGTTTATGTGAAACAAGTAAGTAAGTTTGTTCTTCTACTTCGCTTCATCAGATAAGACAACAGAAACAAACAGAAATTATGTGAACAAGTAAGTAAGTTGTTCATTTACTTCGCTCACAGATAAGACAACAGCAAACAAACAGTAGTTTATGTGAAACAAGTAAAGTAAGTTTGTTGTTTACTTCGCTTCATCAGATAAGCAAACAGAACAAACAGTAGTTTAGTGAAACAAGTAAGTAAGTTTGTTCGTTACTTCGTTCATCAGGATAAGACAACAGAACAAACAGTAGTTATGTGAAAAAGTAAGTAAGTTTGTTCGTTCTACTTCGCTTACAGGTAAGACAACAGAAACAAACAGTAGTTTATGTGAAACAAGTAAGGTAAGTTTGTTCTTACTTCTTCATCAGGATAAGACAACAGAAACAAACAGTAGTTTATGTGAAACAAGTAAGGTAAGTTTGTTCTTCTACTTCGATTCATCAATAAGACAACAGAAACAAACAGTAGTTAATGTGAAACAAGTAAGGTAAGTTTGTTCTTCTACTTCGTTCATCAGGATAAGACAACAGAAACAAACAGTAGTTTATGTGAAACAAGTAAGGTAAGTTTGTTCTTCTACTTCGTTCATCAGGTAAGACAACAGAAACAAACAGTAGTTTATGTGAACAAGTAAGGTAAGTTTGTTCATTGTACTTCGTTGCATCAGGATAAGACAACAGAAACAAACAGTAATCTGTGAAATAAGTAACATAAGTTTGTTTGTTCTACTTCGCTCACAGAGAAAGACAACAAAACAAACAGAGTTTAAGTGAAACAGTAAGGTAAGTTTGTTCATTGTACTTCGCTTTCAGATACAGACGAACAAAACGTAGTTTATTGAAACAAGTAAAGTAAGTTTGTTCTTCTACTTCGTTTCATTAGGATAAGACAACAGAAACAAACAGTAGTTTATGTGAAACAAGTAAGGTAAGTTTGTTCATTCATTCGTTACATCAGGTACTTGCTTGCATCAGGATAAGACAACAGAAACAAACAGTAGTTTTATGTGAAACAAGTAAGGTAAGTTTGTTCATTTACTTCGTTGCATCAGGATAAGACAACAGAAACAAACAGTAATTGTGTGAAATAAGTAAGATAAGTTTGTTTGTTCTACTTCGCTCATCCAGAGGAGACAACAGAAACAAACAGTAGTTTATGTGAAACAAGTAAGGTAATTTTGTTCATTGTACTTCGCTTCATCAGGATAAAGAACAGAACAAACAGTTAGTTATGTGAAACAAGTAAGTAAGTTGTTCGTTCTACTTCGTTTCATTAGGATAAGACAACAGAAACAAACAGTAGTTTATGGAAACAAGTAAGGTAAGTTTGTTCGTTCTACTTCGCTTCATCAGGGTAAGACAACAGAAACAACAGAGTTTATGTGAAACAAGTAAGGTAAGTTTGTTCGTTCTATTTCGCTTCATCAAGATAAGACAACAGAAACAAACAGTAGTTAATGTGAAACAAGTAAGGTAAGTTGTTCTTCTACTTCGCTTCATCAGATAAGACAACAGAAACAAACAGTAGTTTATGTGAAACAAGTAAGGTAAGTTTGTTCGTTCTACTTCGCTTCTCAGAATAAGACAACAGAAACAAACATAGTTTAGTAAAACAAGTAAGGTAAGTTTGTTCATTCTACTTCGCTTCATCAGTATAAGACAACAGAAACAAACAGTAGTTTATGTGAAACAAGTAAGGTAAGTTTGTTCTTGTACTTCGTTGCATCAGATAAGACGACAAGAAACAAACAGTAGTTTATGTGAAACAAGTAAGGTAAGTTTTTCTTTACTTCGTTGCATCAGGATAAGACAACAGAAACAAACAGTAATTGCATGAAATAAGTACATAGTTTGTTTGTTCTACTTCGCTCCACAGAAAACACAAACAAAGTAGTTTATGAAACAAGTAAATAAGTTTGTTCTTTTACTTCGTCATAGGATACAAAGAAACAAACAGTGTTTATGAAACAAGTAAGTAAGTTTGTTCTTCTATTCGTTTCATAGGATAACAAACAAACAGAAGTTTATGAAACAAGAAGGTAGTTTGTTCGTTTCTTCGCTTCCAGTAAAGACAACGAAAAACGGATTTATGTGAAACAAGTAAGGTAAGTTTGTTGTTTACTTGTTCAAGATAGACAAAGAACACAGTAGTTTATGTGAAACAAGAAGGTAAGTTTGTTATTACTTCGTTATCAGGTAAGACAACAGAAACAACAGATTATGGAAAAAGTAAGGAGTTTGTTGTTCTATTGTCATCAGGAGACAACAGAAACAAACAGTGTTTGTGAAACAAGTAAGGTAAGTTTTCTTTACTTGTCATCAGATAAGACAACAGAACAAACGTAGTTTATTGAAACAGTAAGGTAAGTTTGTTCGTTCTCCTTGTTCTCAGGATAGACAACAGAAACAACAGTAGTTTATGTGAAACAAGTAAGGTAAGTTTTTTGTACTTCGCTCATCAGGAATAACAAAACAAAGTAGTTATTGAAACAAGTAAGGTAAGTTTGTTCTTCTACTTGCTCTCAGTATAAGACCAGAACCAACAGTAGTTATGTGAACAAGTAAGGTAGTTGTCTTCTACTTGCTTCATCAGAATAAGACAGAAAACAGTAGTTTAGTGAAACAAGTAAGGTAAGTTTGTTCTTCTATTCTTCAGATAAGCAACAGAAACAACAGTAGTTTATGGAAACAAGTAGGAGTTTGTTCTTTACTTCGTTCATCAGATAAGAAACGAAACAAACAGTAATTTTGAAAAAGTAAGAAGTTTGTTTTTTACTTCGCTCCAGAGTAGACAACAGAAACAAAACAGTATTAAGTGAAAAAGTAAAGTAAGTTTTCTTCGTGTACTTCGCTTCATCAGAAAGACAACAGAACAACAGTAGTTTATGTGAAACAAAGTAAGGTAAGTTTGTTCGTTCTACTGCTTCATCAGGTAAGACAACAGAAACAAACAGTAGTTTATGTGAAACAAGTAAGTTAGTTTTTCTCGTTCACCTTGCTAACGATAGATCAGAAACAAACGTAGTTTATGTGAAACAATTGAGTAAGTTTGTTAACTTCGTTGCATCAGATAAGACAACGAAACAAAACATAATTTTGTAACTCGAAGTTGTTCAACTTAGTTTAACAGATAAGGCAAAACAAATGTAGTTCTTTGAAACAAGTAAGAAGTTTGTTCATTTTTTCGATCATCGGATAACAGACAGAACAAACGTAGTTTATTTGAAAAAGTAAAGAAAGTTTTTCTTATTTTTAAAATAGAAAGGTTATTCCA
>JAEEGE010000283.1:0-11802 GCA_036346955.1 Dipus sagitta | reverse complement strand
CTCAGTGGAAGAAAATTAGACCTTCTCTAGCGATTCTTGGCCCAGGGGTGGCTTTGCGTGCGGGGATCACCGAATCCCCCGTTGGCCACCCGCCTTGTTCTGCGCGTAGTAGCCGCCCGTATTCTCGTTGACTTGTACGACGGCGTTGTAGGCATGGGTTTTGACCCTCACCCCACCCACTCCCGGGGCGTGGGGAAGGGGTTTCGCCTGGTCCCCGCGGTCGGGGGCTGTGCGCTGATCTTCGGCCTGCGCGGCCATAGTCTCCCTGCTCTTGAGTTCGGAGGAGGTTCAGCTGGGCCGAGTCGATGCGTCCGTTCCGATGCGCTGTGTTCGTGGGGTGCTGTCGTTGGGTCCCCGCGTTAGCGCCCGTTTTTTGTGTGCGCGCTGCGGCCTTTCCTCCCCGCCCGGTCGGGTCGCGGTCCGTGAAGGAGGGGGTTTGGGCGTTGGGGGCTCCCGCCTCCCCCTCCCCCCTCTCCCTTCCGGGCCGCTGTGAGCAGCCCCTACCGCTCGCTCCCGTGCTCTCCGTGTCGCGGGGGGGCGGCGGTAGTGAGCACGGGCAACGTTTGGTGCTGGGCCGCCTGGTCCGGTCGCGGTCCAGCAGGGGATGGCCGGCTCTCCCCTTCACGGAAGCGGGTCCCGGGTCGTCGGATTCCGGCGGATTGGCCTCTGAGGTTGGTTTGCGTTGCCCCGTCGGGTCGCTGGCTGGACGTTTGGCGGTTGTCGCTCGGTGGGTTCGGCCCGTAGCGGGGTTGGCGTCGGGTCTCCTCGGTTTTGGTTCTCTCCACGGTCTTTGGTTTCCCCCTTAAGGGGGGGCCGGCTCGGCGTAGCAGGCGTGGTGGGACCGCCCTCGGTGTTGTGGGCGGTGTGATCCCACCGGTTTTTCCTGTCGGCCGGCTGTGTTGGTTGGCTGTGGAGGGCCTTGCCGTGGGGTTTCCCTTCGCCCTCTGTAGTCGCCCGGGCCCACGGCCCGCCGTGTCGTCCCCCTCCCCGCCTGACTCCAGGCCTCCTCCCCGTCGGTCGACCGTACCAGCCGTGCGCTGACCCATTGGCGTCTCCTGGGTCTCGCTGGCGCGCGCGCTTCGTGTTTTGTCACCGCGGGCTGTTCGGGTTCCGTCTGGCGGGCGGGAGAGGACGTTTGGAGGGGGTTTTCGCGGCGTCCTGCGACTGCGGTGGGCGTGTGTGCGGGCCCTCGGCTCCGTGCGGAAGGGTCAGCCTTGCTGGTCGTGGGGTCGTTCGCCGTGGGGTTTTTCTGCTCGGCGGCTCCGTTCCTCGGGGTCGGCGTAGGGACCATCGCTGCGCCAATAGGGGGACGCCGTTGGGGAGATACCCGCGCGTGTCCCGGGCGACGTCGGTTCGTGTCGGCTCCGAGGGTCGCCTCCTTCCCGGGCCGCTGGCCGCCGGATGCCGGGCGTCCCGTGC
Source organism: Dipus sagitta (assembly GCA_036346955.1). Lineage (NCBI taxonomy): Eukaryota > Metazoa > Chordata > Mammalia > Rodentia > Dipodidae > Dipus > Dipus sagitta. Next base: position 10,383 of record JAEEGE010000283.1, on the reverse strand, counting down.
CCCGTCGCCGTGCCTTTTACCGCGCTCTCCTCCCGCCTCCGACGGGCTCTGCAGCCATCGTCCTCCGGCCTGTCCGGGGGCTTCGGCGCTCGGCCTCGACCCGCAGATGGGGGGGGCCGCGTCAACCGCGTGCGTATAGCGGCCGAGGGCCTGCTGCGGCCCCGTCGCCCCGTGCCCGCCGTCCCTGCCGGTGGTTGGTCTCGTTGGGGGCCCGCCTCTTCCCCCCGCCTCTCTTGGGAGGGGTGGGGTCGAGGTGTTCCGCGTTCGGTGATAGGGCGGGTAGCCCGCGGTTGTCGGGCCCGTGCTCACGAGCGGCGGGTGAGCGTGCTTGCGGGGATGTGGGCCTTCCCGGGTGGCCCCCCCTGTGTCTTCCTCCTCCCTCCTCGTCACGCGGCCCCGGTGAGAGTGGGGGGGTCGGGTCGTCGTGCGAGCCGCGGGTTTGTCCGCGGTTCTACCCCCCATCTCTGCTCTCCCACGGTACGCGCTCGGTCGGCGTTCCCGACTCGCCGACGCTGGAGGAGGGGGCATTTCCCGACCGCCGCCCACCCCGTTCTCTCTGTCGGCTCGTTCCGCGCTCCTACCTGGTTGATCCTGCCAGTCAGATATGCTTGTCTAAAAGATTAAGCCATGCTTGTCTAAGTACGCACGGCTGGTTCAGTGTAACTGCGAATGGCTCATTAAATCTAGTTTTGGTTCCTTGGGTCGCTCGCTCTCCCTACTTGGATAACTGTGGTAATTCTAGAGGCTAATACAGTGCGACGGGCGCTGGACCCCTCGCGGGGGGGATGCGTGCCATTTATCAGATCAAAACCAAACCCGGGTTAGCTACCTCCCGGCTCCGGCTGGGGCGGGCGCGGCGGCTTTGGTGACTCTTAGATAACTCGGGGCGATCGCTTCGCCCCCGTGGGGCGACGACCCATTCGAACGCCCCCACACAAAACTCTGCCTAATCTACTTTCGATTGGTAGTCGCACGTGCCTACCATGGTGGAAAACGGGGGTGAGGGGAATCAGGGTTCGATTCCGGAGAGGGGCCTGAGAAACGGGCTACCACATCCAAGAAGGCCGCAGGCGCGCAAATTACCCACTCCCGAACCCCGGGGGAGGTAGTGACGAATAATAACAATACAGGACTCTTTCGAGGCCTTGTATTGGAATGAGTCACTTTAAATCCTTTAACGAAGGATCATTGGAGGGCAAGTCTGGTGCAGCAGCCGCGGTAATTCCAGCTCCAATAGCGTATATTAATGTTGCTGCAGTTAAAAAGCTGTAGTTGGATCTTGGGAGCGGGCGGGACGGTCCGCCGAGAGGCGAGTCACCGCCCGTCCCCGCCCTTGCCTCTCGCGTCCCTCGATGCTCTTAGCTGAGTGTCCCGCGGGGCCCGAAGCGTTTTCTTTGAAAAATTAGAGTGTTCAAGCAGGCCCTGTTGCCGCTGAATTACCGCTGCTGGAATAATGGATAGGACCGCGGTTATATTTTGTTGGTTTTAGGAACTGAGGCATGATTATGTGGGACGGCGGGGGCATTCGTATTGCGCCGCTAGAGGTGAATATTTTGGGACGGCGCAAGACGGACCAGAGCGAAAGCATTTGCCAAGAAATGTTTTCATTAATCAGAACGAAGTCGGAGGTTGAAGGACGATCAGATACTGTCGTTAGTTCCGACATAACGATGGACTGGCGATGCGGCGGCGTTATTCATGACCCGCGGGCAGCTTCCGGGAAACAAGTCTTTGGTTCCGGGGGGAGTATGGTTGCAAAGCAGAAACTTAAAGAATTGGGAAGGGCACCACCAGGAGTGGGAGCCTGCGGCTTAATTTGATCAACACGGGAAACCTCACCCGGCCCGGACACGGGACAGGGTTTGACAGATTGATAGCTCTTTCTCGATTCCGTGGGTGGTGGTAGCATGGCCCGTTCTTAGTTGTGGGAGCGATTTGTCTGGTTTAATTCGATAACGAACGAGGACTCTGGCATGCTAACTAGTTACGCGACCCCCGGTAGCGGTCGCGGTCCCCAACTTCTTAGAGGGACAAGTGGCGTTCAGCCACCCGAGATTGAGCAATAACAGGTCTGTGATGCCCTTAGATGTCCGGGGCTGTGCACGCGCGCTACACTGACTGGCTCAGCGTGTGCCTACCCTACGCCGGCAGCGCGGGTACACCGTTGAACCCATCGTTGAGGGGATAGGGGATTGCAATTTTCCCCATGAACGAGGAATTCCAGTTAAGTGCGGGTCATAAGCATTGCGTTTTTTGATTAGTCCCTGCCTTGGTACACACGCCCTCGCCTACTACCGATTGGATGGTGTAGTGAGGCCCTCGGATCGGCCGCCGGGGTCGGCCCACGGGCCCTGGGCGGAGCGCTGAGAGACGGTCGAACTTGACTACTCTAGAGGAAGTAAAAGTCGTAACAAGGTTTCCGTAGGTGAACCTGCGGCAAGGATCAGTAACGTGAGAGGCTGTGACGTTCTGGCGCCCGCCCGCCACGTCACGGAATGGGTCTCGTCTCGCGGGAGGACCCCGGGGCCGGCTGGGCCGGTTCCGGTCCCGTCAGCCGTCCGGCATCCGTCGCGAGTGACGGCGGTACGGGCCCCGGCGCGTGGATTCGGGCGAGGAGGGGAGAGAAGAGGGCGCCTGGGTTCGCCGAGGCCCGCGGCGGGGCTCGGCCCCCTCGCTCCCGGTCGGGGGGTACCGGTAGAGCGGGCTGTCTGACGATTGTGAGGCCGGGTGGGGGTTGAGACCCGCGGGACGTGCGAGGTGGTCGCGTGTGTGCGACGGCGACTCGGGAAGGAGACGGGTCCGCTCGCTCCTCAGCTGCTGCTTGCTGCTGTGCTGCCTGCTGCTGCGCCGGCGGCTCCGCGCGCCTGTCCCGTGTGTCCGGGCATTCCCCTCATCCCCTTCCCATCCCTGGCGGGAAGGGGGGCGTCGGAGAGCTTCTCCGGGTCTTTACCGTCTGGGCCGACGCTGCCGACGCGTCGGCCTCCGCCTCCGCCTTCTCGTCTCGCTACTTTCCCGCCCGGTTCCGTCGCCGACGCCGGCGCGTCGGTGGCACGAGGCGGCACCCGGCTGCGCTGCCGCGGGTCCTCGTCACGCCGTTCCGTGCTAGGGCGGCTCGCGCGTTGGTGGAGGGGGGGAGGAGAGGCCGCGTGTGACCCGTCTCTATAAACCCCCTCGCCCGTATCGCCCACGCGGCGTCGTTTACCGTACGTTTCGCTGTGTCCCCCCGGTGTAGCGTCTGTGGGGCGTCCCGCGGCGTCGGCCGGCTCCCTCCCTCCGTCCGCGGAGGAAGAGTTGGAGGCCCGGGTCAGCCCGGCGCCCCTCGCTCCCCGCCACTGGGATGTGACTCCTGGCTGGGGCAGCACCCAGTGGGCCGGTGGACGGTCGGTCGTGGGCCGTGTGGCTGTGGACGGCGATGGGGTGGGAGGCGGGCGCCGGATCCGACAGGAATCCGCTCGCCGCGCGCGTCCGCCCCCTGTACGGTACCTAGCGCGTTCCGTCGCGGAGGTTTTTTAAAGACCGCGGGGAGGTGTCGACCGTCCGCCCGCGGGGGTCGGGGCGGCGGGCCGGTGGGGGGAAGCCGGTCGGGGGCTCGCTCCCGTCCGGCTTCCTCGGGCTCCGCCCCTTCGTGGCCGCGCCCGTGGCCGCCGTCACGGTTTTGTGGGGCGGGAATCCCCGGGCGCCTGGTGGGGTCGTCACGCTGCGCCCGCAGCTTGCCGGGGCACGTGGCGCCGGGCGTCGCACCGTGTCTCGTCCTTTTCGACCCCTCAGGAGTTCCGTTGTCGTTGTTGTCTCGCTGTTCGGCCGAGGCGAGCCTCCTCCCACTCCGCGGATGGGGGCTATTTGCCGTGTCAGCAACACCAGTTCAATCAAAACTCGTACGACTCTTAGCGGTGGATCACTCGGCTCGTGCGTCGATGAAGAACGCAGCTAGCTGCGTGAATTATGTGAATTGCAGGACACATTGATCATCGACACTTCGAACGCACTTGGGCCACGGGTTCCTCCCGGGGCTTAACGCCCTGTCTGAGCGTCGCTGACGATCAATCGCCCCCTGGGGTCTTGCGTGCCCCGGGGGGTCGCGGCTGGGGGTTTTCTCGTAGGCCCCTCGGGGCCTCCGTCCTCAAGTTGAGACGTAGCGCGTCAGCGACTTCCTCCGCAGGTGCCTCCGTTCCCTCCATCTTAACGACTCCGGGTCCGGTTCGGTTCGCCCGTCCCCTGCGCGAACCCATCGCCCTCCGCGGACGTTTGGGGATGGGGGCGGGCCCCGGCCGGCGCCGCGTGCTTGCTCTGGGGGCGTGGGAAGTGGATCCGCGAAGGCAGGTGGTGTCGTATCGCTGCGCCCTCCGGCGTGCTCGGAAGAGAGGCGAGAGATGGCGAAAGGGGCGAGGTCGCTCGCTTTTCGGGAGGGGGGGTTGCGGGTCCGGTCCCCGAGGCTCCCGAGCCCTCGGTCCACGGTCCCACCCGGGGGAGCTGTCCGTTCGCGCCGCACGTGTCCACGCGTCTGGCCGCCGCCGTTCCGGGCCGGGGGTCGCCCTCCCCTTCGATTCCCCGTCTGCGTCACGCGGCGGTGGGGTTCGCGTCGTGGGCCCGCGGAGGGCGTTGCCAGCGGGGCGCGGTCTTTCCGACGCCTCCTCCCCCATGGGGGCGCACGCACCCGGAGGCGCACCGCCGGGACGCTGCGGTTGCCCGGTTCCGCCTAATGCGCGCCTCCTCCCGGCTGGGGGGGCGGGCCCCCCCGGGGCGTCCCCCGCGAGCTCCGAGCCCGACGAAACCGCGGTCACCGGCCCGTGTTCTCGTCTCGGGTCCGGCCCCGGTCGGCGCGCGTCCGTTCACCCTCTCCCGCGCACCCGCTTCCGTCGCCATCGCGGCTCCCCGGCGCCCGTGTCGCGGCGCGTGGGGGTTATCTTCCCGCCGCGGTGGCGGTCGTTGGCGAGAGCCCTCGGGGGAAGGGCGTCGTCCGCGCGTTGAGGCCTCGCGTGCGCCCCTCGGGGTTCGCGTGGCGGGCGTTCCCTTCCGTGGCTGTCTCCTCGCTCTCCTCTCGACGAGGGACGGTCACCAGTCCCGTTCGTCCGCCCTCGCGCCCTCTCGCGCGCTCCCGGTTCCGCTAAGGAGCTTGCGGACTGGGGCGTGCGCGGGGCCTTCCCCCGCCCGCCGTCCCCGTCGGCTCGCTTGCTCGCTCGCTCATCCTTCGAGACGCGACCTCAGATCAGACGTGGCGGACCCGTCTGAATTTAAGCATATAAGTCGCGGAGGAAAAGAAACTAACCAGGATTCCCTCAGTAACGGCGAGTGAACAGGGAAGAGCCCAGCGGCGAATCCCCGCGCGCGGCACGGCGCCGGGGAAATGTGCCCCGTACGGAAGACCCACTCCCCGCGCCGCTGTGGGGGGCCCAAGTCTTCTGATCGAGGCCAAGGCCGTGGACGGTTAGTGGAGGCCGGTTGCGGCCCCCGGCGCGCCGAGGTCGTGTTCTTCCCGGGTCGGTTGCTTGGGGAATGCAGCCCAAAGCGGGTGGTAAAACTCCTATCTAAGGCTAAATACCGGCCACGAACGATAGTCAACAAGTACCGTAGGGAAAGTGAAATGAACTTTGAGAGAGAGTTCAAGAGGGCGTGAAACCGTTTAAGAGGTAAACGGGTGGGGTTCCCGACCCGCATCATCCGCCCGGAAGATTCAACCCGGCGGAGCGCGCCGGCCGTGACGGCGTCCGGCGGATATTTCCGCTCCCGTTCCTCCCGACCCCTCCACCGGCCGTCTTCCGTCCCGGTCCCGCTCCGGCTGGGTCGCGGGGAGGGGCCCGGTCGGGCGGGGCGGGGGTGGGGTCGCGGGGGACCGCCCCCCCGGCGGCGAACGGCGCCGCCGGGCGCCACTTCCACCGCGGCGGTGCGCCGCGACAGGCTCCGGGACGGCGGAAGGCCCGGCGGGGGAAGGTTGGCTTACGGGGGGCTCCGCGGCCCGCGTCCTCCGGAGTTCGCGGCGGCCCGCGGGTCCACCACCCGCGGTGTTACGGCCCCGCTGGCTGCAGCGTTCGCCGAATCAGGGCCGAGGAAGCAGACGACCCGTCGCCGCGCTCTCCCCACTGCGGCGATCCCCCCCCGCGTGGGTTCCCCGCGAGGGGGCTCCTACCCCGCTGGGGGGCGCGTCGGTGTTCCAGGGGGGGCCGGGGACGCCCCTCCCCACGGCGCGACCGCTCTCCCACCCGCGCCTCACCAACCCGTTCGCGGGGCGGGGCGGTGGGCGGGGCGGACTGTCCCCAGTGCGCCCCGGGCGGTCGCGCCGTCGGGCCCGGGGGGTTACCGTGGCCACGCCGCCCCGTCTCGACGGGGGCGAAGCCGAGCGCACGGGGTCGGCGGCGATGTCGGTACCACCCGACCCGTTCTTGAAACACGGCCCAAGGAGTTCTACAAGCTGTGCGCGAGTCGGGGGCTCGCACGAAGCCGACGTGGGCAATGAAAGGTGATGGCCGCGGCCGCCCGCGGCCGGGTGGGATCCCGAGGCCTCTCCAGTTCCGCCGAGGGCGCACACCGGCCCGTCTCGCCCGCCGCGCCGGGGAGGTGGAGCATGAGCGCATGCGTTAGGACAGAAAGATGGTGAGAACGATGACTGGGCAGGGGAAGCAGAGGAAACTCTTGGTGGAGGTCCGTAGCGGTCATGACGTGCATATCGTCGTCCGACCTGGGTATAGGGGCGGAAGGACTAATACGAAACCCATTCTAGTTGGTGGTCCCTCCGAAAGTTTTTTTCCCTCGGAGTAGCTGGCGCTTCTCGCAGAAAGCCGAGACCTCCCACGCAAGTTTTATCCGGTAAAAGCGATTTGATTAGAGGTCTTGGGGCCGAAAAAACGATCTCAAACCTATTCTCAACTTTAATGAAGGTAGAAGCCCGGCTCGCTGGCGTGGAGCCGGGGACGTGGAAATGCGAAGTGCCTAGTGGGCCACTTTTTGGTAAGCAGAACTGGCGCGCGGGATGAACCGAACGCCGGGTCGGGTTAGGCGCCCGATTTGCCGAACGCTCATCAGACCCCAGAAAAGGTGTTGGTTGATATAGACAGCAGGAGGTGCCATGGAAGTCGGAATTCCGCTAAGGAGTGTGAAACAACTCACCGGCCGAATCAACTAGCCCTTGAAAATGGATGGCGCTGGAAGCGTCGGGCCCTACCCGGCCGTCGCCGGCAGTCGGAAAGGGACGGGAGCGGGGCGCGGACTTCCGCCGCGTGAGGCGGGTAGGGCCGGGGGGGGGGGTGGGGGCCCCCGCGGACGCTACGCCGCGACGAGTAGGAGGGCCGCTACGGTGAGATTGAAGCCTAGGGCGCGGGCCCGGGTGGAGCCGCCGCAGGTGCAGATCTTGGTGGTAGTAGCAAAATATTCAACGAGAACTTTGAAGGCGAAGTGGCAGAAGGGTGGCCATGTGAACAGCAGTTGATCATGGGTCAGTCGGTCCTGAGAGATGGGCGGTGCCGTTTCCGAAGGGAAGGGCGATAGGCCTCCGTTGCCCTCGGCCGATCGAAAGGGAGTCGGGTTCAGATCCCCCGAATCCGGTGTGGCGGAGACGGGCGCCGCGAGGCGTCCAGTGCGGTAAACGGCGACCGATCCCGGAAGAAGCCGCGGGAAGCCCGGGGAGAGTTCTCTTTTCTTTGTGAAGGGCAGGGGCGCCCTGGATTGGGTTCGCCCCGAGAGAGGGGCCCGTGCCTTGGAAAGCGTCGCGGTTCGGCGGCGTCCGGTGAGGCTCTCGCTGGCCCTTGAAAATCCGGGGGAGAGGGTGTAAAATGCTCGCGCGGGCCGTACCATATCCGCAGCAGGTCTCCAAGGGTGATACAGCCTCTGGCATGTTGGAACAATGTAGGTAAGGGAATGTCGGCAGGCGGATCGTAACTTCGGGATAAGATTGGCTTCTAAGGGCTGGGTCGGTCGGGCTGGGGTGCGAAAGCGGGCTGGGCGCGCTCGCCGCGGCTGGACGAGGGCGCCGGCCGCCCCCTCCCCACGCCCGGGTCGCCCGCGGCCGTCCGCCTCCCCACGGTCCCCCCGGCCCCCCGCGCGGCGCCCCGCCCCGGCGGGGCGGCGTGCGGCGACGGGTCGCCGGGGGTTCCGCCGGCGGCGGAGGCAGGGCGGTTCCACCGCGGGGCCGGCGCACCCGGGAGGGCCGGCGGCGGCGGTCGACTCTGGAACGCGAGCCGGGCCCTTCCGTGGATCGCCCCAGCTGCCCGCGGGACGTCGCGGCCGTAACCCGGGGTAGCCCGGCGGGCGACGGCGCCCCCCCGCGCGCGGCGGGGCCGGTGGTCGCGTCGTTCGGCGGCGGCGGGCGTCGCGGGGTCCGGCGGGGGAGTCCTCCTCCGGCCGCCGCCGCGGCCCCCGTCCCGGCGCGCGGCCCTCCACCCCGCCGTCCGTCGGCGGGCTGGCCCGCCCGCGCCGGTCCCCACCGCCGGGTCCCGCCCCCACGGGCCGCGGTTCCGACGCGGCGCATCCCGCCTCGGCCGGCGCCTAGCAGCCGACATTAGAAACTGGTGCGGGGACCAGGGAATCCGACTGTGTAATTTAAAACAAAGCATCGCGAGGCCCGCGGCGGGTGTTGACGCGGAAGTGATTTCTGCCCAGTGCTCTGAATGTCAAAGTGGAAAGGAAATTCAATTGAAGCGCGGTGTTAACGGCGGGAGTAATCTATGACTCTCTTAGGTAGCCAAAATGCCTCGTCATCTAATTAGTGACGCGCATGAATGGAATGAACGAGATTCCCACTGTCCCTACCTAATATCCAGCGAAACAAGCCAAGGAACGGGTTGGCGGAATCAGCGGGGAAAGACGACCTGTTGAGCTTGTCTCTAGATCTGGCACGGTGAAGTGACATGTAGTGGTGTAGAATAAGTGGGAGGCCCCCGGGCGCCCCTCCCTCCCCGCGAGGCGGCGGGGGCTGGGTACGGCCGGCCTTCGCGGGCGCGAGTTGAAATACACATGACTCTTATCGTTTTTTCACTTGGACCCGGTGAGGCGGGGTGGGCGAGCCCCGAGGGCTCTCGGATTCTGGGCATAAGCGTCCGGCACCTGCGCGCGCGGCCGGGCGCGACCCGCTCCGGGGTCAGTGCCAGGTGGGGAGTTGACTGGGGCGGTACACCTGGTCCCAAACGGTAACGCAGGTGTCATAAGGGCGAGCTCAGGGAGGACAGATAAAACCTCCGTGGAGCAGAAGGCAATAGCTCGCTTGATCTTGATTTTCTGTACGATACAGACCGTGAAAGCGGGGCCTCCGTTCTTCTGCTTTTGGGTTTTATGCAGGATGTGTCAGAAAAGTTACCACAGGGGATAACTGGCTTGTGGCGGCCAAGGTCATAGCGACGTCGCTTTTTGTTCTTCGTTGTCGGCTCTTCTTATCATGTGAAGAGAATTACCCCAAGCGTTGGATTGTTCTCCCTTAATAGGGAACGAGAGCTGGGTTTAGGACCGTCGTGAGGACAGGTTAGTTTTACCTACTGATGATGTGTTGTTGCCATGGTAATTCTGCTCAGTTCGAGAGGAACCGCAGGTTCAGACATTTCATTTTTTCGGTGTAGTGCCTTGGCTGAGAGAGCCATTGGGGCGAAGCTACCATCTGGGGATTATGACCTGATCGCCTCTAAGTCAGGAATCCCGCCCAGGCGGATCGATACGCTGCGGCCGAAGGAGCCTCGGTTGGCCTCGGATAGCGGGTCCCCAGTTCCGTCCCCGCCGGCGGGCCGTCGCGCGTTCGCCGGCGGCGGCGACACCCGCCCGCGCGGCGGGACCGGGGTCCGGTTGCGGAGAAGCCCTTTCGTCACGGGAAACGGGGCGCGGCCGGAAAGGGGGGCCCCGCCCTCTGCCCGTCACGTAACGCAGTTCGTTGTGGAACCTGGCCGCTATCCATTCGTAGAGACCATGCTTCTGGGTCGGGGTTTCGTACGTTGCAGAGCAGCTCCCTCTCGTCTGCGATCTATTGTAAGTCAGTCCCTCGACCATGGGTTTGTCTCGCGTGTGTTCGTTCGTTTCGCTCGCACGATCTCGGCCTGTCTGTCGCGGGGTCGGCGGGCGCTCCCCGGCACCCGGCGCTACGGGGAGGCACGTTGCCGACCGGCGTCCCGAAGCACGCTTGTCCGCTCGATCGCTCTCGCGGGGGAGGCGGCACGTCCCCGAAGGCGTCAGCCTACCTCTTCCCGGGTGTGCCCCCCTCGGACCCGTCTCCGGTCTCTCCGGGTCTCATCCCGGATCGTCGGATCGGTGTTCGTTCTCGGGTCCGTGCGCGGGTTTCGCGGCGGGCGTCCTCCGCGACCTTACGCATCCGGGGGACGTCCTAGGGCTCGTTTCCTCCGCCGGTAGTGGCGGAGCGACTTCCGACAGTCGTCCGTCCCTAGCTGGGGGAGGGGGGGGGAGAGACTCGGTGGG
>JAEEGE010000476.1:0-23038 GCA_036346955.1 Dipus sagitta | reverse complement strand
AGGGACAGACACAAGGCCGCACTGCAACCGTGCTTCCGTGCCCCACGATCCGGTGAATTTGCAACGGGAAACTGCATCCCTTTACGCTTAGTTTCCATAGCTGTTCAGAGCAGGGCACATCAGGAAATCGAGGATTCCAGTCACCGCGCCCCCCCTCCTCGCCCTGGAACTCAGTGCAATCACACACCAGCCCCCAGGTTCGTAGGTCACATTCACATCGCCATCTCAATCTCCCCCCGCTGCCCTGGCCAGCCTGCTCCCTGAGCTTCCAACTGTGGGCCACACAGCAGCACACCCAACCGTGTTTAAATGTACAGGCCTCTTTCCACACTACCCTTAGTTTAGTAATGGTAGATCTTCATCTCACTTTCTATTTCGTGCAGTGTTGGTTTGGCTTCGGTTGTTTGTGGGTTGATTTACTTATTGGTCGCTGGAGGGGGGCGAGGGTCTCGCCGTGGCCCTGGCTGCCACGGATCTTCACAAACTGTCTGAACCTGCAGGGAATTCACAGGATCTCCCAAGTGCCCCGCAATTGGAGGCAAGCTGCACAGCTTCTGGTATCTTTCACATCTGCCCCGCCGCCTGCCCCCCGCGTGCCTTCAAAGTGTGTAAGTTTGGATGATGAATGGGATACTCTACCCACAAGACAACGTTTCCATTCTACCTGCTCACTGAATTAAATTGGATGTGCATACCTCCAAGAATCATCTTCATCAATTCCCTTGTCTGATAACCAGGCGCCTAGGGAATGTGAGGACGGGGGCGGGGTGGGGTGGGGCCTGGAGGGGCAGAGCGTTGGAGCAATGAAAGTTATTCTGGGAGGTCCCCGGGGGGAGGAATTTCAACGAACCAACCATCCAAGAAGAAGAAGAAAGGAAATAAGTAAGTAAATGAATAAATAAATAAACAAACAAACAAACAAATAAATAAATACATAAGAACAGCAGGCAAAGCGAAGCTGGGAAAGGAAGCAGAAAGTAGCTGTTTGAAGGAAGGGAGGGGAATATTCGAACATCGAGTCCCTGGGGGAGAAGAAGCTGATGTTGTGATGACTAGAAAACGTGGCTCTGCAAGCGCCGCAGGGCGCAGATGAGTGACACGAGCTGAGGGCAGACATCAACCTGTGAACGCAGCCCGTGAAGGAGTGGTGGAATGTGGAGCACGGGGCCTCCTTTCGTGAACAGGCCACGTCCCCCGGGTCTGCCGGACGAGCTTGTGGGGAAAGCGAGGGGACCAGGGGAGGGATCTTGGCGCCCAAGGAGCGCGGGTGACGATGAGAAGCCCAGCGAAGCCAAGAGGGCGGAGCCTGGAGGGGCCGTGGCAGTTAGGAGGCCCGCGCACGGCGGGCGGCGCAGTACGATGGAGAAATCGGAGAGGTCTTGGAAGAGGCATAATCCTGGTGCTGGCAAGGCGACCAGCGAGGAGACAGGAGGATCGCGGAGGCCCCGGGAGGTGGGAGCGGCTTGCGCTGTGGCCCAGGACCTCGGCTGTGAACCCCGTTGCGGAGCGAAGTCTTGAGAGAGCTAGCTGGGGAGAGCGCACCTGAGCGAGACCAATCCTCGCACCAGCGCTGCAAGGATGGAGGAGGAAGCGGGTTCTGAGGTCACGTGGAAGTGCCAAGTTCCGCCTGTACATCAACCCGTACCCACACAAGGCAGCGGAACGCTTTGCAGAAACTCTCGGCCTTACCCATGACTCCACGCATCCTGAGGGAGACGGGCATCAGGCAGACCGTGAAGGGCTTGGCGGCAAACCCGCGCTCAGCTTGGGACATACCTTGGGAGGGACTTGGCGGCCCGCGGGAAAGGTGGCTGGGCAGGGCCCCTGAAGCCCAGTGCGGAAGGCAGGCATCGGCACGACTCCCCGAGGGAGGAGCGGCTGTGCTCCAGATGCCCCATCTCCCAGGCCCCGGGCAGCACAGGGCGAGCCAGGCGCTCAATGGACATGGAAGGCCTCCTTCTCCCCACCAAGAGGACAGAGGCGTGCTCCTGTGCTGGGGCAGAACTATATGAGGCATGCAACCCGGGGAGCCAGAGTGCACTCTAAACACCCGTCTACTCTGACGCGGGCAGGCCGCCACTCCTACAGACGCCAGGCGTCCTCCAGTGCACAGTTCCGCTCTCGCGCCCCATGCGGGAGAGCAGAGGACGTGCAGGAAGCGTGTTCCGCTTGGAAGCCAGCGGAATGGGGCCGAATCCTGTCGGGTGGCCCTCTCCGCACAATCACCCGCCGCGCCGCTCCAAGCCGTGGAGAAAAGTCACAAGGAACTCCATGCCGAGACGCGTGGCTTACGGGGGCCTCACTGCCACAGAGCCCTTGACGGAGGGGAAGCCCCAGGGGCGGAGACCCTGGCGCCAGATCGACCCAAAAAGGCTGCAGACTCTCGCAGAGCAGGGGCTCCCCAGCTTTGATCCGCGAGCACCCGGACGCTGCTGAGGCGCAGTGGCCCCAGAGCCTGACATCCCAGGCGAACCTTGCCAACGCGGGTCGCGTCCACCGGCGGCAGCCTTCTCCCCAAAGAATGAGCACTGAGCCACAGGATGGCCGCTGACCCTGGAATGCCAGCAAGCTGCGGCTCAGCCTCCAGTCCCGCATCAGTGCCCAAACCAGCCTCTGCTTGTGCCCTGGCTCTCTTCACGGCTCCCTGCGGGCCAGCGCCCAAAGGCGCAGGGGCAGCACCAAGAAAATACGCCCCCACATGGTCAAGAGCATGAGAGAGTTTACAAGAAGATGTGCTCCATGAATTGAGCCCAGCTTAGGAAGCCAGGGCATTGCCCGGAGAAGGAATCTGGGCCTGCCCTCTGCTGCGGCCGTTCCCCTGCGGCCGCTGGAAGGGGATCCCAAGTCCCTGCCCGGGGCAAGGGGGCAACGCAACTGAGGCCGTGGCTCTTCCAGTCTTTCTTCCCAAAGTACAGGCAGCTCTTCCGGCATTCCAAGCTGAAGGCCGGACATATCCTCTGGCCTAGGCACCGTGTGGGAGCAAGGATGCGGACGCCGCCATGAATCCACAGACACAGGACAGACACAAGCCGCATCTGCAAAACCGTGCTCGTGCCCCACGATCCGGTGAATTTTGCAAACGGGAACTCGCCAATACCCTTTACGCTAGTTCCACAGCTGTTCAGAGGGCAGGTCCACATCAGGAAAATCGAGGATTCCCAGTCACGCGCGCCCTCCGTTCGCTCGCTCCTGGAACTCAGTGCATTCACACACAGCCCTCACATTCACAACGCCCTGTCTATCTTCCCCCGCTGCCCTGGCCAGCCTGCTCTCCCCTGATTGCATCCAAACGGTGGCCACACAGCACACACCCAACCGTGGTTTAATGTACAGCCTCTTTCCACACTATCCCTTATTTTAATGTAGTTATTCATCTCACAGTCTATACGTGCATTGGTTGGTTGGCTTTCGGTTGTTTGTGGTTGTTTACTTATTGTTCGCTGGAGCGAGGTCTCGCCGTGCCCTGGCTGCCACGGAACGCACAGACTGGTGCTGAACCTGGCAGGGAATTCGACAAGGATCCTCCCAAGTGCCGCAATGAGGCAAGCTGCACGAGCTCTGGAATCTTTCACATCTGCCCGGCCCCTGCCCCCGCGTGCACTTCATGTGGTTAGTTGGATGATGAATGGGATACTCTCTACCCACAGAGAGCAACGTTCATTCTACCAGCTCACTGAATTAAATTGGATGGGCATACCTCCCAGAATAAACTTGATCAATTCCTTTGCCTGATAACCAGCGCTAGGAAATGTGAGGACGGGGCCGGGTGGGGTGGGGCCTGGAGGGGCAGAGCGTATGGTGGGCTCCATAAAGTTATTCCTGGGAGGTCCCGGAGGAATTTCAACGAACTAACCAACCAAGAAGAAGAAGAAAGAAAATAAGTAAGGTATATGATAAATCAAATAAACAACAACAAATAAATACTTAAGAACAGCAGCAAAGCGAAGGCTGGGAAAGGAAGCAGAAAGTAGCGTTTGAAAGGACGGGAAGGGGAATATTCGAACATCGAGTCCCTAGGGGAGAGAAGAAGCTGATGTTAGTTGATGACTAGAAAACGTGAGCTCTGCAACGCCGCAGGCCGCAGATGAGTGGACACGGAGCTGAGGGCGAGCAACAACCTGGACGCAGCCCCGTGAAGGAGTGGTGGAATGTGGAGCTCAAGGCTACCTTTCGTGGAAGGCAAGTCCCCCCGGGATCTGGCCAGACAGCTTGTGGGGAAAGCGAGGGGACACAGGGAGGATCTGGCCCCAAGGAAGCGCGGGTGCCACTGAAGAAGCCCAGCGAGCCAAGAGGGCGAGGCCTGGAAGGGGCGTGGGCAGTCATATAAAGGCCCTCGCACGTGCGGCCGGGGCGCAGTACCAAGATTCGGGGAGGTCTTGGATAGGCAGAATCTGGGTGCTGGGCAGCACAGCGAGGAGACGAGGAGGAATCGCGGAGGCCCCGGGAGGTGGGAGCGCTTGGCTGTGCCCAGGACCCGGCTGTGGAACCCCCCTGCGGAGCGAAGTCTGAGAGCGAGCTGGGGAAAGTACGCACTCTGAGCGGAGCCATCCTCGAAGCAGCCAGGCAAGTGATGGAGGAGAACGGGTTCTGGGAGGTCACGTGAAGTGCCAGGTCCGCCTGGACATCAACCCGTAACCACACAAGCAGCGAAAGCTTGAGAAACTCTCAGCCTTACCCATGACACCACGCATCCTGAGGGAGACGGGCATCAGGCAGACCGTGAAGGCTGCGCAAACAACGGCGCTCCTGTGACCCTTGCGAGGGACTTGGCCGGCCCGCCTGGCAGAGGCTGGCTTCGGCAGGGCCCCGAAGCCCAGTGCGGATGGCAGGCATCGGCTCGACTCCCCGAGGGAGGAGCGGCGGCGCCTCCAAGATGCCCCATCGCCCAGTCCCCGGGCAGCACAGGGCGCCAGGCGCTCCCTGACATGGACAGAGGGCCTCCTTTCTCCCCACCAGAGGACATGGCGTCTCCTGCCTGTGCAGGGCAGAACTAGATGAGGCTGCACCCGGGGGAGCCAGAGTGCACTCTAAAGACACCCGTGCTACTCTGGACGCGGGCAGGCCGCCACTCCCACAGGACGCCAGCGTCCATCCCAGTGCAC
The DNA here is from genome assembly GCA_036346955.1 of Dipus sagitta. NCBI lineage: Eukaryota > Metazoa > Chordata > Mammalia > Rodentia > Dipodidae > Dipus > Dipus sagitta. The sequence continues at coordinate 17,936 of JAEEGE010000476.1, read as the reverse complement.
AAGTGCCGCTCTCGCGCCCCCATGCGGGAGGAGCAGGAGACGAGTAGGAAGCGTGTTTCCCGCCTTGGAAGCCAGCGGAATGGGCGGAAAATACTGTCGGGTGGCCCTCTTCCGCACAAGCCACCCGCCCTCGCCCTCCATGCCCTGGAGACAGATCACAAGGAATCCTTGCGCGCGCGTGCTTATGGGTCTTCACTGCCACAAGCCTTGACGGAGAGAGAAGCCCCAGGGGCGGGGAGACCTGGCGCCAATCGACCCGGGCTGCAGACTCTCCGAGCAGGGGCTCCCAGCATTGACCGCAGTCCCCGGGACGCGCTGAGGCGCAGTGGCCCCAGGCCTGACATCCCAGCATCCTTTGCCAACGGCGGGAACGCCGTCCACCAGGGCGGCAGCCTTCTCCCCCAAAGGACAGGAGCACTGTGCCACAGGATGGGCCGCCTGACCCTGGGAAAGCACAGCTGCGGCTCAGCCTACAGTCCCGCCCTCATGCCCAAACCAAGCCTCTGCTTGTGCCCTGGCCTCTTCACGGCTCCCTGCGGCCAGCGTCCAAATGCGGTAGGGTCAGCACCAGAAAATCGGCCCCCACACATGGCCAAGAGCATGAGGATTACAAGAAGATGTGCTCCAGGAATTGAGCCCATCTAAGGAAGACAAGGGGCAGTTGCCCGGAAAGGAAACTGGGCTCTGCCCTCTGCTGCGCCTTTCCCCTGCTGCCGCTGGAAGGGATCCCCAAGTCCCTGCCCGGGGCAAGGGGGCACGCACTGGAGGCCCGTGGCTCACAGTCTTTCTGGCCCAGGAAGTACGGGCTGCTCTCCGGGCATTCCAAGGCGTGAAGGCCAGACATATCCCTGGCCCTAGGCACGTGGTGGGAGCAAGGGATGCGGACGCCGCCATGAATACACAGACACAGGACAGACACCAGGCCCGCACTGCAACCGTGCTTCCGTGCCCCACGTCCGGTAATTTGCAACGGGAACTCGCCATCCCTTTACGCTTATTGTTCCATAGCTGTTCAGAGGGCAGGGTCACATCAGGAAATCGAGGATTCCAGTCCACCGCGCCCCCTCTCTCGCCCTGGAACTCAGTGCAATCACACACACCCTACATCACATCGCCCTGTCGATCTCCCCGCTGCCCTGGCCAGCCTGCTCCCTGATGGCTTCCTATCGGGCCACAACAGCAGCACACCCAACCGTGTTGAATGCTACAGAGCCATCTTTTTCCACACTATCCCCTTAGTTTGTAAGGTAGTTTATTCATCTCATTGTCTATTCGTGCATTGGTTGGGTTGGTCTTCGGTTGTTTGGTGGTTGATTTACTTATTGGTCGCTGGAGCGAGGGTCCTCGCCTGGCCCTGGCTGCCACGGATCTCACAAGACGTCTGAACCGGCAGGGAATTCACAAGGATCCACCCAAGTGCCGCAATTGGAGGCAAGCGCACAAGGCTTCTGGAATCTTTCCATCTGCCCGCCCCTGCCCCGCGTGCCTCATGTGAGGTATTGGAAAATATGAATGGATACTTCGACCCACAGAGAGCAACGTTTTCCATTCTACCTGCTCACTGAATTAAATTGGATGTGCCAACCTCCCTAAATAAACGTGATCAATTCCTTTGCCTGATAACCAAGGCGGCCTAGGAAATTGAAGGACGGGGCGGGTGCGTGGGGCCCTGGAGGGCAGAGCGTTTGGGCTCCATAAAGTTACATCGGGGAGTCCCGGAGGAATTTCAACGAACCAACCACCAGAAGAAAAGGAAAGGAAATAAGTACTAAAATGAATACATAAAAATAACAAACAAACAAATAAATACATAAGACCAGCAGCAAAGCGAATGCGGGAAAGGATATCAGGTTGATATACTGGTTTTGAAGAAGGGAAGGGGAATATTCGAACATCGAGTCCCTAGGGAGAAAGAAGCTGATGTTGTGAATGACTAGAAAACTGGCTCTGCTAGCGCCGCAGGGCGAGGATGATGAACACGGAGCTGAGTGCAGAGTACAACCTGTGAACGCAGCCCGTGAAGGAGTGGTGGGATGTGGAGCACAGGGCCTCCTTTCGTGAAGGCGCACGTCCCCCGATCTGGCCAGACGAGCTTGTGGGGGAAAGCGAGGGACCAGGGGCGGGATTCTTGGCGCCCAAGGACGCGGGTGGCCAATGAGAAGCCCAGCGACAAGAGGGGCGGAGCCTGGAAGGGGGCGTGGGCAGTATAAAAGGCCCGGCGCACGGCGGTGCGCGGCGCAGTAACAGAGATTCGGGAAGGTCTTGGAAGAGCATAAACCTGGGTGCTGGGCCAAGGCGAGAACCAGCGAGGAACGAGAGGATCGCGGAGGGCCCCCGGGAGGTGGGAGCGGCTTGCGCTGGTGCCCAGACCGGCTGTTGAACCCCTCGGGAGCGAAGTCTTGAAGAGCTAGCTGGGGAGAGCCGCACCACTGAGCGGAGCCAATCCTCGCAGCAGCCAGCAAGGGGATGGAGGAGGAAGCGTGCGGGGGTCCACGTGGAAGAGCCCCGGTCCGCCTGACATCAACCCGTACCCACACAAGCACGGAAAGCTTTGGAAAACCTCGCCTTACCCATTGACTCCATCGCATCTGAGTGGAGACGGGCATCAGGCAGACCGTGAAGGGCTTGCGCAAACACGCGCCTCCTGGGACCCTTGGCGAGGGAACTTGGCGCCCGCTGGAAGATGCTGGCTCGCAGGAACCCCCCCGAAGCCCCAGTGCGGAAGGCAGGCATCGGCAACGACTCCCCGATGGAGGAGCGGCTGGGCTCCAGGATGCCCCATCGCCCAGGCCCCGGGCAGCACAGGGCCGCCAGGCGCTCCTGACATGGAAAGGGCCTCCTTCTCCCCCACCACGACATGGCGTGCTCCTGGGCTGGGCAGAACTAGATGAGCTGCCACCCGGGGTGGAGCCAGAGTGCACTCTAAGACACCCGTCTACTCTGGACGCGGGCAGGGCCGCCACGCCCTACAGGACCCAGCGTCCATCCCCGTGCACAGTGCGCACTCCGCACCATGCGGAGGAGCAGGAGGACGAGCAGGAAGCGTGTTCCCGCCTTGGAAGCCAGCGGAATGGGGCGGAATCCTGTCGGGTGCCCTCTCCGCACAACACGCGCCCTTCGCCGCTCCATGCCCTGGAGAAAAGTCACAAGGAACCCTTGCCGAGCCGCGGGCTTATGGGGGCTTCACTGCCACAGAGCCTTGGACGGAGGAGAAGCCCCCAGGGGCGGGAACCTGGCGCCAGATCGACCCGAGGCTGCAGGACTCTCCGAGCAGGGGCTTCCCAGCATTGAGCCGCAAGCACCCGGGAGCTGCTGAGCGCAGTGGCCCCAGAGCCTGACATCCCTAGGCGATCCTTGCCTATAGCGGGACGCGTCCACCAGCGGCAGCCTTCTCACCCCAAAGACAGGAGCATCTGTTCCACAGATGGGCCGCTGACCCTGGGAAAGCCACAGCAGCGGCTCAGCCTCAGTCCCGCCTCCAGTGCCCAAACCAGCCTCTGCTTGTGCCCTGGCCTCTTCACGGGCCTCCCTGCGGGCCAGCGTCCAAAGCGGTAGGGTCAGCACCAAGAAAATCGCCCCACTCATGGCCAAGAGCATGAGAGTTTACAAGAAGATGTGCTCCAGGAATTGAGCCCAGCTTAGGAAGCAAGGGGCATTGCACGGAGAAGGAAACTGGGCTCTGCCCTCTGCTGCGCCTTTCCCGCTGCGCGGAAGGATCCCAAGTCCCTGCCCGGGGCAAGGGGGCACGCACTGGAGGCGCCGCGGCTCACAGTCTTCTGCCCAGGAAGTACGGGCTGCTCTCCGGGGCAGTCCAAGGCGTGAAGGCCAGACTTATCCCGCCTAGGCACGTGGTGGAGAAAGGGATGCGGACGCCGGCCATGAATCCACAGACACAGGGACAGACACAAGGCCGCTCTGCAACCTGCTTCCGTGCCCCACGATCCGTGAATTTGCAACGGGAACTCGCACCTTTACGCTAGTTCCATAGCTGTTCAGAGCGGCAGGGTCACATCAGGAAATCGAGATTCCGTCACCGCGCCCCTACTCGCCCTGGAACTCAGTGCATCACACACAGCCCTCACTTCACAGCCCTGTCTATCATCCCCGCTGCCCTGGCCAGCCTGCTCCCTGATGCTTCCAAACTGTGCCACACAGCAGCACACCGCCAACCGTTTTAATATGTACAGCCAACTTTTCCCACACTATCCCTTAGTTGTAATGGTAGATATTCATCTCACTGTCTAGTTTCGGAAAAACATTGGTTGGTTGGTCTTTTCCGTTGTTGGTGGTTGATTTACTTATTGGTCGCTGGAGCGAGGGTCCCTCGCCGTGGCCCCCTGTCTGCCACGGATCTCACAAGGACTGTCGAACCTGGCAGGGAATTCACAAGATCCTCCCAAGTGCCGCAATTGGAGGCAAGCTGCACAGGCTTCTGGAATCTGTCACATCTGCCCGGCCCCTGCCCCCGCGTTGCTTATTGTGGGTAGTTGATGAATGAATGGGTACTTTCTACCCACGAGAGAGCATCGTTTCCATTCTACCTGCTCCCTGAAATAAATTGGATGTGCATACTCCCATATAAACTTGATCATTTTTTTTTTTACCCCCTTGCCTGATAACCAGGCGCCTAGGGAAATTGAGACGGGCGTGGGTGGGTGGGCCTGGAGGGCAGAGCTTTGGGGCCTCCATAAAGTTATTCTGGGAGGTCCCCGAGGAATTTCAACGAACAACCAACCAAGAAGAAGCAGGAAAGGAAATAAGTAAGTAAATGAATAAATAAATAAACACACAAAAAAATAATACATAGGGGGAAGAACAGCAGGCAAAGCGAAGGCTGGAATAAAGAAGCAGGATAGTAGCTGGTTGAAGGAAGGGAAGGGGAATATTCCAACATCAGTCCCCTAGGGGAGAAGAAGCTGATGGTTGTGATGACTAAAAACGTGGCTCTGCAAGCGCCGCAGGGCGCGTATGAGTGACACGGAGCTGAGGGCAGAGTCACAACCGGTGGAACGCAGGCCCGTGAAGGAGTGGTGGGAATGTGGATCACAGGGCCTCCTTTCGGGAAGGCGCACGTCCTCCGGGATCTGCCAGACGATCTTGTGGGGAACAGCGAGGGGACCAGGGGAGGGATTCTTGGCGCCCAAGAGCGCGGGTGGCATGAGAAAGCCCAGCGAGCCAAGAGGCGGAGCCTGGAAGGGGGCCCGAGGGCAGTATATAAAGGCCCGTCGCACGGGCGGGCCGGGCGCATTACCAGAGATTCGGGACGGGTCTTGGAAAGCAGAATCCTGGTGCTGGGCCGGCGACCAGCGAGGAGACGAGGAGGATCCGGAGGCCCCGGAGGTGGGAGCGGCTTGCGCTGTGCCCCAGGCCCGGCTGTGAACCCCTGCGGGAGCAAGTCTTGAGAGAGCTGGGAGAGCCGCACCTGAGGCGGAGCCGAAGTCCTCGCAGCAGCCAGGCAAGGGGATGGAGGGAAGCGGTGCAGGGGGTCACTGGAAGTGCCATTCCGCTGGACATCACCCCCGTACCCACACAACAGCGGAAAGCTTTTGGAGAAACTCCTCGGCGGCCTTACCATGACTTCCACGCACCTGAGGAGACGGGCCCCACCAGACCGTGTAGGTGCGCAAACACCGCTCCTGGACCTTCGAGGGACTTGTCGGCCCCGCTGGAAGAGGCTGGCTCGGCAAGGGCCCGAAGCCCAGTGCGGAAGGCAGGCATCGGCACGACTCCCCGAGGGAGAGCGCTGGGCTCCAGGATGCCCAATCGCCCAGGCCCCGGGCAGCACAGGCGCCAGGCCGCTCCCAGGCCATGGGAAAAAGCCTCCTTCTCCCCACCAGAGACATGGCGTGCTCCTGGGCTGGGCAGAACTAGATGAGGCTGCACCCGGGGGAGCCAGAGTAGCACTCTAAGAAACACCCGTCACTCGGGACGCGGGCATGGCCGCCACTCCCTAACAGGACGCCAGGGCGTCCATCTCTCCAGTGTCACAGTGCCGCTCTTCGCGCCCCATGCGGGAGGACAGAGGACGAGCAGGGAAGCGAGTTCCGCCTTGGGAAGCCAGCGGAAATAGGGGCGGAATCCTGTCGGTGGCCCTCTCCGCACAAGCACCCGCCCTCGCGCGGCTCCATGGCCCTGGAGAAAAGTCACAAGGAACTTCCTTGCCGACCCGTGGCTTATGGGGCTTGCACTGCAGCAGAGCCTTGACGGAGGAGAACCCCAGGGGCGGGAGACCTGGCGCCAGATCGACCCGAGGCTGCAGGACCTCTCCAGAGCAGGCTCCCTTTCCCAGCATTGAGCCGCAGGCACCCGGGACCTGCTGATGCGCAGTGGCCCCAAGCCCTACATCCCATGGCGATCCTTGGCCAACGGCGGGACGCTCCACCAGGCGGCAGCCTTCCTCCCCCAAAACAGGAGCACTGTGCCACAGGATGGGCCGCTGACCCTGGAAAGCAGCAGCTGCGGCTCAGCCTCCAGTCCCCGCCTCAGTGCCCAAGACGCATACCTCTGCTTGTGCCCTGGCCTCTCACGGGCTCCCTGCGGCCAGACGTCCAAAGCGGGTAGGGTCAGCACCAAGAAAATCGCCCCACTCATGCCAAAGAGCATGAGAGATTTAAACAAGAAGATGTGCTCAGGAATTGAGCCCCGCTATGAAGCAAGGGGGCATTGCCCGGAGAAGGAAACTGGCTCTGCACTCTGCTGCGCCTTTCTCCCTGCAGCCTGCTGGAAGGATCCCAATCCCTGCCCTGGCAAGGGGCACCAAACTGAGGCCGTGGCTCACAGTCTTTCTGACCCAGGAAGTACGGGCCTGCTCTCCGGGCATTCCAAGGCGTGAAGGCCTACATATCCCTGGCCTTAGGCACGTGGGTGGGGAGCAAGGGATGCGACGCCGCCATGAATCCACAGCACAGGGACAGACACAAGGCCGCACTGCAACCGTTCTTCCGTGTCCCCACGATCCGGTGAATTTGCAACCGGGAACTCGCCATCACCTTTAAACGCTAGTTCCATAGCTGTTCAGGTAGGGCAGGGTCACATCAGGAAATCGAGGATTCCAGTCACCGCGGGCCCCCTTTCCTCGCCCTGAACTCAGTGCAATCAAACACACACCCTCACATTCACAATGGCGCCCTGTCTATCTCCCCGCTGCCCCTGTCCAGCCTGCTCCCTGATGCTTCCAAACTGTGCCACACAGCAGCACACCCAACCGTGTTGAATGTACAGCGTCTTTTCTCACGACTACCCTTTAGTTTGTAATGGTAGTTATCATCTCACTGTCTATTAGTGCATTGGTGTTGACTTTCGGTTGTTTGGGTGGTTGATTTACTTATTGGTCGCTGGAGCAGGGTCTCGCCGTGGCCCTGGCTGGCCACGGACTCACAGACTGTCTGAACCTTGCAGGGAATTCACAAGGATCCTCCCAAGTGCCGCAATTGGAGCAAGCTGCACAGGCTTCTGGAATCTTTCACATCTGCCCGCCCTTCCCCCGCGTGCTTCAGTGGGTAGTTGGATATAAAGGATTACTTTTCTACCCACAGAGAGGCAAGTATTTCCATTCTACCGCTCACCTGAATTTAAATTGGCTGTGCCATACCTCCCCAGAATAAACTGATCGAATTCCTTTTGCTGATAACCAGGGCGCCTAAGGACATGTAGGACGGGGCGGGGTGGGTGGGGCCTGGAGGGGGCAGAGCGTCTTGGGGCTCCATAAAGTTTTCGGGGAGGCCCGGGAGGAATTTCAACACCAACCAACCAAGAAGAAGAAGAAGGAAATAAGTAAGAAATGAATAAATAATTAAACAAACAAACAATAAATACATAAGAACGAGCAGCAAAGCGACGGCTGGAAAGGAAGCAGGAATAGTAGCTGTTTGTAGGAAGGGAAGGGAATATTCGAACATCGAGTCCCCTAGGGATAAAGAAGCTGATGTGTGTGATGTAACTAGAAAACGTGGCTCGCCACTGCCGCAGGGCGTGGATGAGATGACACGGAGCTGAGGCAGAGCACAAACCTGTGGAACGCAGCCCGTGAAGGAGGGTTGGAATGTGGGCACAGGCCTCCTTTCGTGAAGGCGCACGTCCCCCGGGAATCTGGCCAGACGAGCTTGTGGGGGCAAGCGAGGGACCAGGGAGGGATCATGGCGCCCAAGGACGCGGGTGGCCAATGAGAAGCCCAGCGAGCCAAGTAGGCGAGCCTGGACAGGGGGCGGTGGCCAGTATATAAAGCCCGGCGCAGGCGTGCGGGCCCGGGCGCAGTACCAAGATTCGGAGGTCTTGGAAGAGCAAATCCTGGGAGCTGGCAGGCGACCAGCGAGAACGAGTGAGGATCGCGGAAGGCCCCTGGGAGTGGGAGCGGCTTGCTCTTTGCCCAGGACCCGGCTGTGGAACCCCTGCGGGAGCGAAGCCTTGAGAGCTAGCTGGGGAGAGCCCGCACCTGAGCGGAGGCCAATCCTCGCAGCAGCCAGGCAAGGGGAATGGAGGAAAGCGGGTGCTGGGGGTCACTGGAAGTGCCAGGTCCGCCTGGACTCAACCCGTACCCACACAAGCAGCGAAAGCTTTGGAGAACACGTCTCGGCCTTTACCCATGACTCCACCATCCTGAGGGAACGGCATCAGGCAGACCGTGAAGGGCTTGCGCAAAAACGCGCCCTAGGACCCGTTGGCGAGGGACTTGGCGGCCCCGCTGGAAGAGGCTGGCTCGGCAGGGCCCCGAAGCCCATGCGGAAGGCTCGGCATCAGGCACACCCCCGAGGGAGGAGCGGCTGGGCTCCAGGATGCCCCATCGCCCAGGGCCCCGGGCAGCACAGAGTGCGCCCAGGCGCTCCCTGGACAATGAGGGCCGCCTTCACTCCCACCAGAGACATGGCGTGCTCCTGTGCTGGCAGAACTAGATGAGGCTGCCACCCGGGGAGCCAGAGTGCACTCTAAGACACCCGTCTACTCGGACGCGGGCAGGGCCGCCACTCCCTACAGGACGCCAGGCGTCCTTCCAGTGCACAGTGCCCGCTCTCCGCGCCCCCATGCGGAGGAGCATGAGGACGAGCAGAAGCGTGTTCCGCCTTGGAACCAGCGAAAGGGGCGGAATCCTGTCGGGTGCGCCCTCTCCGCACAAGCACCCGCCCTCGCCGCTCCATGCCCTGGAGAAAAGTCACAAGGAACTCCTTGCCGAGCCGCGTGCTATGGGGGCTTCACTGCCACAGAGCCTTGACGGAGGAGAAGCCCCAGGGGCGGGAGACCTGGCGCCAGAATCGACCCAGGCTGTCAGACCTCGCAGAGCAGGGCTCCCACATTGAGCCGCAGCACCCGGGACGGCCTGCTGAGCCGCAGTGGCCCCAGAGCCCTGACCATACCCAGGCGATCCTTGGCCAACGGCGGGACCGTCCACCAGGCGGCAGCCTTCTCCCCCAAAGACAGGAGCCTGTGCCACTGGATGGGCCGCTGACCCTGGAAAGCCAGCAGCTGCGGCTCAGCCTCCATCCCGCCTCAGTGCCCAAACCAGCCTCCTGCTTTTGCCCCTGCCTCTTCACGGGCTCCCCTGCGGCCAGCTCCCAAGGCGGTAGGTCAAGCACCCAAGAAAATCGCCCACTCATGGCCCAGAGCATGAGAGATTACAAGAAGATGTGCTCCAGGAATTGAGCCCCAGCTTAGGAAGCAAGGGGCAATTGCCCGGAGAAGGAAACAGGGCTCTGCCCTCTGCTGCGCCTTTCCGCTGCTGCCGCTGGAAGAGGAAATCCCAAGTCCCTGCCCGGGCAAGGGGCAGCACTGAGGCCGTGGCTCACCGTCTTTCTGCCCAGAAGTACGGGCTGCGTCTCCGGGCATTCCAAGGCTGAAGGCAGACATAACCCTGGCTAGCACGTGTGGGTTGGACGCAAGGATGCTGACGCCGCCCTGAATCCACAGACACAGGACAACACAATGGGCCGCACAGCAACCGTGCTTTCCGTGCCCCACGTCCGGTGAATTTGCAACGGGAACCGCCATCCCTGTACGCCTTAGTTTTCCAAAGCTGTTCAGAGGGCAGGGTCACATCAGGAAATATCGAGGATTCCCAGTCACCGCGCCCCCCTCCTTCGCCCTGGAACTCATGCCAATTCACACACAGCCCTCACATTCACATCGCCCTGTCTCATCTTCCCCGCCTGCCCTGGCCAGCCTGCGCCCTGATGCTTCCAAACTGGGCCAAACAGCAGCACAGCACCGCAACGTGTTTAATGTACAGGCCTCTTTTTCCACACTAATCCCTTAGTTTGTAATGGTAGTTATTTCTCTCACTGTCTATTCCGTGCATTGGTTGTTGGTCTTTCGGTTGTTTGTAGGTTTGAGTTTACTTATTGGTCGCGGGAGGCGAGGTCCCGCCGTTGCCCTGGCGGCCACGGATCTCACAAGACTGTCTGAACCTGGCAGGGAATTCACAAGGATCCTCCCAAGTGCCGGGGGGGCATTGGAGGCAAGCTTGCACAGGCTTCTGGGAATCTTCACATCTGCCCGCCCCTGCCCCCGCGTGCCTTCAGGGGGAAGTTGGATGAGAATGGGATACTGTTCTACCCACAGAGAAGCAACGTTCCATTCTAACCTGCTCACTGAATTAAATTGATGTGCATACCTCCCAAATAAACTTCTGATCAATTTCTTTGCCTGATAACCAGGTGCGGCGCCTAGGGAAATGTGAGGACGGGGCGGGGTGCGGAGGGTGCCTGGGGGCAGAGCGTTTGGGGCTGCCATAAAGTTATCTGGGAGGTCCCGGAGGAATTTCAACGAACCAATCAACCAAGAAGAAGAAAGGAAAGGAAAATAAGTAAGTAAATGAATAAAAAAATTAAACAAACAACAAATAAATACATACGAACAGCAGCAAAGCGAAGCTGGGAAAAGGAAGCAGGATAGTAAGCTGTTTGATGAAGGGAAGGGAATATTCGAAACTATCGAGTCCCTAGGGGAGAAGAAGCTTATGTTGTGATGAACTAGAAAACGGTGGGGGCTCTGCAAGCGGCCAGCAGGGCGCGGAGAGTGACACGGGAGCCGAGGGCAGAGCACAACCTTGGAACGCAGCCCGTGAAGGAGTGGTGGGAATGTGGACACAGTCCTCCTTTCGGGAAGCGCACGTCCCCCGGGATTCTGGCCAGACGAGCTTTGGGGGTAAGCGAGGGGAACCAGGGGAGGGATCCTTGGCGCCCAAGGAGTCGCGGGTGGCCAATGAGAAGCCACGAGCCAAGAGGGGCGGAGCCTGGAGGGGGCCGGTGGCAGTATATAAAGGCCCGGCGCACGGGCGGGCCGGCGCAGTAAACCAGAGATTCGGGAGGTCTTGGAAGAGCAGAATCCTGGGTGCTGGGCAGAGGCGACCAGCGAGGAGGACGAGAGGATCGCGGAGGCCCCGGGAGTTGGGAGCGGCTTTGCGCTGTGGCCCAGGACCCGGCTGTGGAACCCCTGCGGGAGCGAAGTCTTGAGAGCTAGCTGGATAGCCGCACCTGAGCGGAGCAAACCTGCGGCAGACAGCCAGGCAAGGGGATGGAGGAAAGCGGGTGCCTGGGGGTCACGAGGAAGTGCCAGGTCCGCCTGGACATCCACATCCCGTACCCACACATACGCAGCGGAAGCTTTGAGAAACTTCTCGGCCCTTACCCACGACTCCACGCATCCTGAGGAGACGGGCATCAGCATGACCGTGAAGGGCGTGGCGCAAACACGCGCTTCTCCTTGGACCCTTGGCGAGGGACTTGGCGCCCGCTGAATAGGCAGGCTCGGCAGGGCCCCGAAGCCCAGTGCGGTGAAGGCAGGCAATCGGCACACTCCCCGAGGGAGAGCGGGCTGGGCTCCAGGATGCCCCATCGCCAGGCCCCGGGCAGCATCAGGGCGCCAGGCGTCCTGGACATGGAAAGGGCCTCCTTCTCCCCACCAGAGGACATGGCGTGCTCCTGTGCTGGGGCAAACTAGATGAGCTGCCACCGGGGGAGCCAGAGTGCACTCTAAGACACCCGATCTAACTCTGGACGCGGGCAGGGCCGCCACTCCCTAACAAGGACGCCAGGCGCCCTTCCCAGTGCACAGTGCCGCTCTCGCGCCCCATGCGGGAGACAGGAGACGAGCAGGAAGCGTGTTTCCGCCTTGGAAGCCAGCCGACTGGGGCGGAAATCCTGTCGGGTTGGCCCACCTCTCCGCACAAGCACCCGCCCTCGCCGCTCCATGCCCTGGAGAAAAGTCACAAAGGAACTACTTGCCGAGCCGCGTGGCTTATTGGGGGCTTTCACTGCCACAGAGCCTTGAACGGAGAGAAGCCCCAGGGCGGGAGACCTGGCGCCAGATCGACCCCGCGGCTGCAGTACTCACCAAGCAGGGCTTCCCAGCAATTGAGCCGCACACCCGGACGCGGCTGAGGCGCAGTGCCCCAGAGCCTGACCATCCCAGGCGAATCCTTGCCAACGGCGGGAACGCGTGCCACCAGCGGCAGCCTTCTCCCCCAAAGAAGGAGCACTGTGCCACAGGATGGGCCCCGCTGACCCTGGGAAAGCCAGCAGCTGCGCTCCCGCCTCCCAGTCCCCCAGCCTAGTGCCCAAACCAGCCCTCTGCCTTGTGCCCTGGCCTCTTCACGGGCTCCCTGCGGGCCAGCGTCCAAAGGGCGGTAGGGTCAGACCAAGAAAAAAATCGCCCACTCATGCCAAGACATGAGAGAATATAAACAGAAGATGTCTCCAAGGAATGAGCCCAGCTTAGGAACAAGGGGCATTCCCCGGAGAAGGAACTGGGCTCAGCCTCTGCAGCGCCTTTCCCTGCTGGCCGCTGGAAGGATCCCAATCCCTGCCCTGGGCAAGGGGCACGCACTGAGGCGTGGCTCCCAGTCTTTCTACCACAGGAAGTAGGCTGCACTCTCGGCATTCCAAGACGTGAAGGCAGACATAACCCTAGGCCTAGCACGTGTGGGAGCAAGGGATTGCGGACGCCGGCCATGAACCCACAGACATCACAGGGACAACACAAGGCCGCACTGCACCGTGCTTCCGTGCCCCACGATCCCGTGAATATGCAACGGAACTCGCCATCCCTTTACGCTTAGTATTCCATAGCTGTTCAGAGGGCAGGGTCACATCAGGAAATCGAGGATTCCATCACCGCGCCCCTCCTCGCCCAGGAATCAGTGCAACCACACACAGCCCTCACATTCACACGCCCTGTCTATCTTCCCCGCTGCCGCTGGCCACCTGCTCCCGATTGCTTCCAAACTGAGGGCCACACACCGCAGCACACCCAAACCGTGTTTAATGTACAGGCCTCTTTTCCACACTATCCCTAGTTTCTAATGGAGTTATTCATCTCACTAGTCTATTCGTGCATTGGTTGGTTTGTCTTTCGTGGTTTGTGGGTTGATTTACTTATTGGTCGCTGGAGCGAGGTCTCGCCGTGGCCCTGGCTGCCACGGATCTCACAAAGACTGTCTGAACCTGCAGGGAATTCACAAGGATCCTCACAAGTTCCGAAATTGGAGGCAAGCCTGCACAGGCTTCTGGAATCTTTCCAACATCTGCCCCGCCCCTGCCCCCGCGTGCCATCATGCGGTAGTTGGATGATGAATGGGATACTTCTACGCGCACAGAAGCAACGTTTCCATTCTACCTGCCACGGAATTAAATTGGATGTGCATACCTCCCAGAATAAACTTGATCAATTCCTTGCCTGATAACCAGGCGCCTAGGGAAATTGAGGACGGGGCGGGTGGGGTGGGGCCTGGATGGGCAGAGCGTTTGGGCTCCACAAGTTATTCTGGAGGTCCCGGAGAAAGGCAACGGGGGGGGAACCAACCAACCAGAAAGAAGAAGGAAAGGAAAAAGTAATAAATGAATAATAAATAAACAAACAAACAAATAAATACATAGAACATGCACCAAAGCGGAAAGGGGCTGGGAAAGAAGCAGGATAGTATCTGTTGAAGGAAGGGAAGGGAATTTTTCGAACATTCGAGTCCTAGGGGAGAAGAAGCTGATGTGTGATGACTAGAAATCGTTGCTCTGCAAAGCGCCGCAGGGCGCAGATGAGTGACACGGGCTCTGAGGGCAGAGCACCACCTGTGGAAACGCAGCCCAGTGAAGGAGTGGTGGAATGATGGAGCACAGGCCTGCTCCTTTCGTTGAAGGCGCACGTCCCCCGGGATCGGCCCGAGAGCTTGTGGGGGGAAAGCGAGAGGGACCCAGGGGAAGGATCAATGGCCCCAAGGAGCCGGGTGCCAATGAGAAGCCCAGCGAGAGCCAAGAGGGCGGAGCCTGAAGGGGGCGGTTGGGCTGTATATAAAGGCCCGGCGCACGGGCGGGCCGGGCCAGTACCCAGAGATTCGGGAAGGTCTTGGAAGAGCAGAATCCTGGTGCTGGCGGCGACCAGCGAGAGCACGAGGAGGATCGCGGAGGCCCCCGGGAGGAGGAGCGGCTTGCGCTGTGCCAGGACCCGGCTGGGAACCCCTGCGTGAGCGAAGTTCTTGAGAGCTAGCTGGGGAGAGCCGCACCTGAGCGGAGCCAATCCTCGCCCAGCCAGGCAAGGGGATGGAGGAGAAGCGGGTGCTGGGGGTCACGAGAAGTTCCTAGGTCCGCCTCGACATCAACCCGTACACACACCAGCACGTAAAGCTATTGGAGAAACTCCGGCCTCACCCATGAACTCCCACCATCCTTAGGGATACGGGCATTCAGGCAACCGTGAAGGGCTTGCGCAAAAACCACGCGCTCCTGGACCCCCCTTGGCGAGGGGACATTGGCGGCCCGCTGGAAGAGGCTGGCTCTGCAGGGCCCCGAAGCCCAGTGCGGAAGGCAGGAATCGGCACGACTCCCCGAGGGAAGGCGCGGCTGGGGCTCCATGATGCCCATCGCCCAGGCCCCCGGGCAGCACAGGGCGCCAGGGCCTCCCATGGACATGGAAAGGGCCTCCTTCTCCCCAACAGAAGGACATGGCGTGCTCAACTGTGCTGGGGCAGAACTAATGAGGCTGCACCGCGGAGGAGCAGAGTGCACTCTAAACACCCGTCCTACTCTGGACCGCGGCAGGGCCGCCACTTCCCTACAGGACGCCCAGGCGTCCCATCCCAGTGCACAGTGCCGCTCTCGGCGCCCCAGGCGGAGGAGCAGGAGGACGAGTCAGAAGCGTGTTTCCGCTCTTGACGCCAGCGGAATGGGCGGATCCTGCGGGTGGCCCTCTCCGCACAAGCACCGCCCTCGGCCGCTCCATGGCCCTGGAGAAAAGTCACAAGGAACTCCTTGCCGAGCCGCGTGGCTTATGGGGCTTTCACTGTCCACCCCAGGGGGGCCCACATAGCCTTGAAGGAGGAGAAGCCCCAGGGGCGGGAGACCTGGCGCCAAATCGTACCCGAGCTGCAGGACACTCTCCAGAGCCGGGGCTTACCCAGCATAGAGCCGCAGCAACCGGGACGCTGCTGAGCGCAGTGGCCCCAGAGCCTGACATCCCCAGCGATCCTTGCCACGGCGGGACGCGTCCAACCATGCGGCAGCCTTCTCCCCCCAAAGACAGGAGCACTGTGCCACAGGATGGCCGCTGACTCCCTGGTAAAGCCAGCAGCTGCGGCTCAGCCTCCTCCCGCCTCAGTGCCTCAACCCAGCCTCGCTTGTGCCCCTGGCCTCTTCACGGGCTCCCTGCGGGCCAGCGGCCAAAGGCGGTAGGGTCAGCACACAAGAAATCGCCCTCACTCATGGCCACGAGCATGAGAGATAACAAGAAGATGTGCTCCAGAATTGAGCCCAGCGTAGGAAGCGAAGGGGCATGCCCGGAGAAGGAAACTGGGCTTCTGCCCTCTGCTGCGCCTTTCCCCTGCTGCCGCTGGAAGAGGATTCTAAACCCAAGTCCCTGCCCGGGCAAGGGCACGCACAGAGGCCGTGGCCTCACAGTCCTTTCCTGCCCAGGAAGTACGGGCGCTCTTCCGGGCAATTCCAAGCGTGAAGGCCGACATATCCCTGCCTAGGCACGTGGTGGGAGCAAGGGAAGCGACGCCGCCAATGAATCCCACAGACACAGGACAGACACAAGGCCGACACTGCAACCGTGCTTCCCGTTGCCCCACATCCGGTGAATTTCAACGGGAACTCGCCATCCCTTTACGCTAGTTTCCTATATAGCGTTCAGAGGCAAAGGGTCACATCAGGAAACGAGGATTCCAGTAACTCCGCGCCCACGTCCTCGTCGCCCTGGAACTCAGTGCACTCACACACAGCCCTCACAGTCACATCGCCCTGTCCTATCTTCCCCGCTGCCACTGGCGCTCCTGCTCCCTGATGCTTCCAAACTACTGTGGGGCCACTCAGCAGCACACCCTCCGTGTTTAAGTACAGGCCTCTTTTCCACACTATCCCTTAGTTTGTAATGGTATGTTATTCATCTCACTGTCTATTCGTGCTTTGGTTGGTTGGTCTTTCGGTTGTTTGGTGGGTTTGATTTACTTATTGGTCTGCTGAGCGAGGGGGGCTCGCCGGGGCCCTGGCTTCGCCCGGATCTCACAAGACTGTCCGGATGAACCTGGCAGGGAAATCACAGGATCCTCACCAAGTGCCGCAATTGAGGCAACTGCACAGGCATCTGGAATCTTTCACATCTGCCCGGCCCCTGCCCCCGCGTCCTTTCAATGGGTATTTGATGAGAATGGGATACTTTCTATCTACCCACAGAGGAAGCAAACGTTTCCATTCTACCTGGCACTGAATAAAATTGATGTCAAACCTCCCAGAATAAACTTGATCAATCCTTTGCCCTGATAACCAGGCTCCTAGGGAAAAGTGAGGACGGGGGCGGGGTTGTGGGGTGGGCCTGGAGGGGCAGAAGCGATTGGGGCTCCATAAAGTTATTCTGGAGGTCCCGGAGGAATTCAACGAACCAACCACCAAGAAGAAGAAGGAAAGGAAATAGTAAAGAAATGAATAAATAAATAAACCAAACAAACAATAAATACATAAGAACAGCAGCAAGCCAAAGCGGAAGGCTGGGAAAGGAAGCAGGATCGTAGCTGTTTGAAGGAAGGAAGGGGAATATTCGAACATCGCGCCCCTAGGGGAGAAGAAGTCTGATGTTGTGAGACTAAGAAAACGAGGCACTGCAAGCGTCCGCAGGGCGCAGATGAGTGAAAAAAAAAAAAAAAGAAAAAAAGAAAACAAACAAAGCAACACCACCCACGGCAGCAGAGGCAGAGCACAACCTGCTAGGCACGCCGCCCTGCAAGGAGTAGAGGGAATGTGGAGCACACAAGCCTCCTTTCGCGGAAGCCACGTCCCAAGGGATCCTGGCCAGCCGAGCTTTGTGGGGAAAGCGAGGAGGACCAGGGGAGGGATCTTGGCGCCCAATAGGCGCGGGTGTCCAATGAGAAGCCCCAGCGATGCCAAGAGGGCGGAGCCTGGAAGGGTCGAGGGCAGTATATAAGGAGGCCCGGCGCACGGCGGCCGGGCGCAGAACCAGAGTTTCGGGGAGGTCTTGAAGAGCAGACGCCTGGGTGCTGGGCAGGCGACCAGCCGAGAGACGAGGAGCACGCGGAGGCCCCGGAGGTGGGAAGCGGCCTGTCGCTGTGCCCCGGACCCCGGCTAGTGGAACCCCTGCGGGAGCGAAGTCTTGGGAGAGCTACTGGGGAGCAGCCGCACCTGACGGAGCCAATCCACGCACAGACAGCAAGGGGAGGAGAGAAGCGGGTGCAGGGGGTCACTGGAAGTGCCAGTCCGCCTGGACATCAACCCGTACCCACACAAGCAGCGGAAAGCTTTGGAGAAACTCTCGGCCTTACCCATGACTCCAACCATCCTGAGGGAGACGGCATCAGGCAGACCGTGAAGGGCCTTGCGCAAACACGCGCTTCCTGGGACCCTTGGCGAGGGACTTGGCGGCCCCGCTGAAGAGGCGGCCCCCTCGCAGGGCCCCGAAGCCCATGCCGAAGGCAGCATCGGCAGACTACCCCGGAGGGAGGAAGCGGCTGG
>JAEEGE010000353.1:10000-25582 GCA_036346955.1 Dipus sagitta | reverse complement strand
GGCGCGACGACAAAGCTCCTGGGGGGGGACCGTTTGGACCGAGGGCTCGGGAGCCTCGGGGACGGACCGCAACCCCCTCCCGAAAAAGCGGAGCGACCTCGCCCCTTCGCCATCTCTCGCCTCTCTACGAGCACACCGGAGGGCGCAGCGACACGACCACCACGGCCTCGCAGATCCACTTCCCACGCCCCAGAGCAAGCACGCGGCGCAGGCCGGGGGCCCGCCCCATCCCCAAAGCACGGAGGGGGTTCGGGTTCCGCAGGGGGAGGGCGGACCAGACGGAGTCGTTAAGAGGGAGGGAACGGAGGCGAGCCGGGAGGGAGGAAGTCTGTGACGCGATACGGTCTCTACTGAGGGGACGGTTGGTCCCCGGATGGGGCCTTACGAGGGGAAAAACCCCCAGCCGCGACCAAGGGGCGCGCAAGAACCCAGGGGGCGTTGATCATCAAGCGACGCTCGAAAGGCGTAGCCCGGGAGGAACCGGGCCGCAAGTTGCGTTCGAAGTGTCGATGATCAAATGTGTCCTGCAATTCCACATTATTTCTCGCATATAGCTGCGTTCTTCATCGGACGCACGAGACGAGTGATCCACCGTAAGAGTCGTAGAGTTTTGGAAGGGGTGTTGCTGACAGGCAAATCGGCCCCCTCCGCGGGAAGGTGGGAGGAGGGCTCGCTCGGGCGGATGCGAGACAGCAACGAGAACGGAACTCCGGGGGTCGTAAAGACGAGGAACGGGGCGACGCCGGCGCCACGGCCGCAAGAGGGCGGGCGCGCGGGACGACCCAAAGCGCCCGGGGAGATCCCGCCCCACAAAAACCGTGACGCGGCCAACGGCCGCGGCACGGAAGGGGCGGAAGACCGTGGGAAGCCGGGAAACACAAAGGGAGCGAGCCCCCGGTCGGACTTCCCACCCGGCCCGCCGCCCGACCCGCGGGCGGACGGGAGACCCTCCCCGCGGGTCTTAAACCTCCGCGCCGGAACGCGCTAGGTACTGGACAGGGGGGCGGAAGCGTTGCGGCTCGAGCGGAGTCGAGGGGCCGTGCGCCCGCCTCCCCCCCTCGCCGTCACAGCCACACGGCCCACGCCCGACCGTCCACCGGCCCACGGGGTGCTGCCCACAGGATCACATCCAGGGGCGGGGGAGGCGAGGGGCGCCGGGCGGGGCCGGGGCCCCCAAACCCTCTCCTCCGCGGGACGGAGGGGGGGAGGGGGGGGGGAGCGGCCGACCCCAGGAGCCCCCACGGACCACCCCCGGGGGGGACACAGCGAAACGTACGGTAAACGGGGCCGTGGGGAGACGGGGGGAGGGGGTTTATAGAGACGGGGCCACGCGGCCTCCTCCCCTCCACCAACGGCGAGCCCCCCTAGGCAGGGAAACCGGCGTGAACGGGACCCGCGGCAGCGCAGGGGTCCCGCCTCTCCCAACGACCGCCGGCTCAGCGACGGACCGGGCGGGAAAGGAGCGGAGGAGAGAAGGCGGAGCGGAGGCCAACGCGTCGGCAGGTCGGCCCCGACGGGGTAAAGCCCCGGAGAAGCTCGGACCCCCCCCTTCCCCCCAGGGATGGGGAAGGGGGATGAGGGGAAGGCCTGGACCAGGGGACGAGGCGCGCGGACCCGCCGGCGGCGGCAGCAGCGCAGCAGCGCGAGGAGCGAGCGGACCCGTCTCCTCCCGTGTCGCCGTCGCACACCGCGACACTCTGCCGTCCCGCGGGTCTCACGCCCACCCCCTCACCTCGTCAGACAGGCCCGGTCTACCGGGTACCCGCGCCGGGACCGAGCCCCGCCGCGGGGCCTCGCAAACCAGGCCCCCTTCCTTCTCGCCCCGATTTCCACGCGCCGGCCCGAACCGCGCACGCGGACGACCCGGACGGCTGACGGACGGACCGGCCAGCGGCCCCCGGGGTCCTCCCGGCGAGACGAGGACATTCCGTGGGACGGGGCGGGCGGGCGCCAGACGTCACCGCTCTCACGTTAATGATCCTTCCGCAGGTTCACCTAGGGAAAACTTGTTACGACTTTTACTTCCTCTGATGTCAAGTTCGACCGTCTTCTCAGCGCTCCGCCGGGGCCCGTGGGCCGACCCGGGGGGCCGATCGGGGCCTCACTAAACCATCAATCGGTAGTAGCGACGGGCGGTGTGTACAAAGGGCAGGGACTTAATCAACGCAAGCTTATGACCCGCACTTACTGGGAATTCCTCGTTCATGGGGAATAATTTTGCAATCCCGATCCCCATCACGAATGGGGTTCACGGGTTACCCGCGCCTGCCGGCGTAGGGTAGGCACACGCTGAGCAGTCAGTGTAGCGCGCGTGCACCCCCGGACATCTAGGGCATCACAGACCTGTTATTGTCAATCTCGGGTGGCTGAACGCCACTTGTCCCTCTAGAAGTTGGGGGACGCCGACCGCTCGGGGGTCGCGTAACTAGTTGCATGCCAGAGTCTGTTCGTTTTCGGAATTAACAGACAAATCGCTCACCAAAAAGAACGGCCATGCACCCCCACCCAGGAATCGAAAAAAGGAGTTTATCAATCTGTCAATCCTGTCCGTGTTTCCCGGGAGGGTTTAGGTTTCCGTGTTGAGTCAAATTAAGCGCAGGTCCACTCCTGGTGGTGCCCTTCCTCAAATTTCCCTTTTTAAATTTCAGCTTTGCAACCATACTCCCGGAAACCCAAAGATTTGGTTCCCGGAAGCTGCCCGGCGGGTATGGGAAAAACGCCCCCGCATCGCCATCGGCATCGTTTATGGTCGGAAACTCGACGGTATCTGATCGGTCTTCGAACCTCCCACTTTCGTTCTTGATTATGAAAACATTCTTGGCAAATTTTTCCCCTCTGGTCCGTCTTGCGCCGGTCCAAGAATTTCCTCTAGCGGCGCAATTTCCCAAAGCCCGGCGTCCCTCTTAATCATGGCTCAGTTCCGAAAACCCAAAAAAATAGAACCGCGGTCCTATTCATTATTTCCCAGCTTTCGGTATTTAGGCGGCTCGGGCCTGCTTTGAACACTCTAATTTTTTCAAAGTAAACGCTTCGGGCCCGCGGGGGCACTCAGCTAGGGGCTCGAGGGGGCGCCGAGAGGCAAGGGGCGGTGGACGGGCGGTGACTCGCCTCGCGGCGGACCGCCGCCCCCTCAGGGTCCAACTACGAGCTTTTTAAAATGCAGCAACTTTTTAAATTTCGGATTGGACTGGGGAAATTTCCGCGGTGTGGCACCAGACTTGCCCCCCAATGGTATCCTCGATAAGGATTTAAGTGGATGTTCCAATTACAGGGCCTCGAAAGAGTCTGTTATTGTATTTTTCGTGATACTCCGGGTGGGGAGTGGGTAATTTGCGGGGCTGCTGCCTCCCTTGGATTTTGGTATGTTTTCGGCTCCTCTTCCGGAAATCGAACTTGATTCCCCGTACCGTGGTCACCATGGTAGGCACGGCGAATACCATCGAAGTTGATTAGGGCAGACGATTCGAATGGGTCGTCGCCGCAAGGAGGGCGTCGATCGGCCGATGTATTAGAGTCACCAAAGCCGCCGGCGCCCGGCCCCAGCGGAGCGGGAGGGAGCTAACGGGTTGGTTTTGAACTGATAAATGCACGCTCCCCCGCGAGGGGGGTCAGCGCCCGTCGGATGTATTAGCTCTAGAATTAACCCCCAGTTATCCAAGTAGGAGGGGAGCGAGCGACCCAAAAGGAACCATAACTAATTTTAATGAGCCATTCGCAGTTTCACCCGTACCAGCCCTGCGTCCCTTTGACATGCATGGTTAATCTTTGGGGCAAGCTATGCTACTGGCAGGATCAACAGGTAGGGGGGCGCGGAACGAGCCGGCGGAGAAACGGGGGGGCGGCGGTCGGGAACGCCCCCTCCTCCAAGCGTCGGCGAGTCGGGAACGCGACCGAGCGGGTACCGTGGGAGAGCGAGACGGGGGTAGGACGCGGAACACCGCGGCTCCCGGACGACCCGACCCCCCACCTCAGGGGCCCCGGGGACGAGGAGGGAGGAGGAAACAGAGGGGGGCACCGGGAGGCCACCCTTTCCCCCGCAAGCACCTCACCAGTGCTCGCGAGAAAGGGCCCAAACAGCGGGCGACCCGCCCAATCCCGAGACGCGGACACCCAGACCACCCGCTCCAAGAGGAGGCGGGGGGACGAGGCGGGCCAAACGAGAGGCCAACCACGGGGGGACGGCGGGACGGGGCGACGGGGCGCAGCAGGCCCTCGGCCGCGATACGCACGCGGTGGACGCGGCCCCCCCTTCTGCGGGGTCGGAGGCGAGGCCGGGAAGCACACGGACAGGCCGGAGGACGTGGTGCAGAGCGTCGGGAGGCGGGAGGA
This sequence comes from Dipus sagitta, assembly GCA_036346955.1. Taxonomy (NCBI): domain Eukaryota; kingdom Metazoa; phylum Chordata; class Mammalia; order Rodentia; family Dipodidae; genus Dipus; species Dipus sagitta. The sequence goes on along the minus strand of JAEEGE010000353.1, from coordinate 21,253 downwards.
GGAGCGCGGTTAAAAGGCACGGGAGGGGCACGGGACGCCCGTATCCGGGGCCAGCGGGCCGGGAAGGGAGGGACCCTCGGAGCCGACACGACGGACGTCGCCCGGGACACGCGCGGGTATCTCACAACGGGCCCCCTTGGCGCAGCGATGGTCCCCGCGACCCGAGGACGGAGCCGGCGAGCAAGAAACCCCTCGGCGAGCCCCCAGACCAGCAGGCTGACGCTCGCACGAGCCGAGGCCGACACGCGGCACGCCAGTCGCAGACGGCCGCGAACCCCCTCCAAACGTCTCTCCCGCCGCCAGACGGACCCGAACAGCCCGCGGTGACAAAACCACGGCCGCGCGCGCCAGCGAGAACAGGAGACGCCACGGGTCAGCGGCACGGCCGGTACGGTCGACGCCGGGGAGGAGGGCGGTGTCAGGCGGGGAGGGGGGACGACACGGGGGGCGGGGGCGGGACACAAGAGGGCGAAGGGAAACCCACGGCAGGCCTCCCAAGCAACCACACAACAGCGGGCGACAGGTTAAAACCGGTGGGATCACACCGCCACAACACGAGGGGCGGTCCACCCGCCTGCGAGCCGAGCCGGCCCCCTTAAGGGGGGGACCAAAGACGTGGAGAGAACCAACCGGAGGAGACCCGACGCCACCCCGCACGCCAACTCGCGCGACAACCGCCAACGTCCAGCGACCGACGGGCAACACATCCACTCCTCAGTAGGCCATCCGCGGAATCCGACGACCCGGGTCCGCTCCGAGAAGGGGAGAGCCGGCATCCCTGTGGACCGCGACCGGGACCAGGCGGCCCAGCACCACACGTGCCGTGCACGACCACCGGCCGCACCGCGACACGGGAGAGACGGGAGGCGAGCGGGAGGGCTGCTCACGCGGGCGGGAAGGGAGAGGGGGGAGGGGGACGGCGGGAGCCCCCAACGCCAAACCCCCTCCTTCACGGACTCGCGCCACGGGCGGGGAGGAAAGGCGCGCGCGCACACGGGCGCTAAGCGGGGACCCAACGACAGCACCCCACGACACAGCGCATCGGACGGAGCATCGACTCGGCCCAGCGTGATCCTCCACGAACTCAAGGCAGGGAGAGAGGGCCGGGCAGGCGAAGAGTCAGCGCACAGCCCCACAGCGGGGACGGCGAAAACCCCCCCCTCACGCCACGCCCAAAGGGATGGGTGAGGGCAAAACAGGCCTACAGGCGTCGACAAGTCAGACGAGAGACGGGCGGCTTACTAGTCGCGACATGGCGGTGTGGGCCAACGGGGGATTCGGGATCCCGCACAAAGACACTGGTCAGATCGCTAGAGAAGGTCATTTCTCACTGAGGGCGGGGCGAAACGACCTCCAAGCACAACGCGTCCAGACATGCGCGACAGGATCGGGAGGAACGGGGGGGCTGCGGTACAGGTAAGCCACCAGGGCATCTTGAGCACGCGGCCGGGGACCGGGAATCAAGGCAGAACTCCCAAGAGGAGTCAGGGCCGGGCCCGCCACGATCGCTCGGCACACCGACATCCGTGTACAGCCGCGGGAGGGGGGCAGGACAGGAGGGCATGCGCTCGCCCAAAAGTCCCCGCCACACACGGGGACTTGGTGGAGCAACAACGTTTTTTTCTTACGCTCGACCCCCGGACGCAGCAAGACTACGCCCGCACACAGGGGGTCAACAGCACCATCGCAAGGGTGGACGGAGGAGGTGCTCGGGAGCAGGAACGACCCACCATCAGCCTCAGGACTCGAGGGCCAACTGGAGCGCTCAGGAGCACACAAAGGGCCAGGGCAAAGGGCAGCACCACACCCTAGGGGAGGGCAACGTGGCGCGGGCCAGCGGGGACAGCCCCTTCCGGCCGGAGAGGAAAACAACCGCCAAGGGGACGGGAGACGAAACGGCAAGCGAGATCTGGTGCTGCCACGCAACGAGGACGCCAGCCACAGTCAGGCAGGAGTGTTATGCAAGTCGGGCCGGATACGCACCTGCCTTACACACACAACGGGTGGGGGGGGAGAAGCGAGGGGCCGCAGGCAGAACGAGAAGAGCGGTCCCATTCGCCATGAATGTCGTCCCTCGCCTGGCGCGGCTTAGGCCGGCCGTAGCAAGCACAACAGAACACATCGATCAAACGGACCGGCAGAAGCAAAAGGGAAAGGCCCAGAGGGGCACCTCGGGAGCGGGAACCCAAGACATCGGATAGGAACGAGGGAAAACGCCGAGCCCGACCGGCAAAGAAAACGGGAGAGGTCCGGACTCAGATCACATGATGTCACAAGAAATCCACCAACCAGAGTGTTAACTCGGGAAGACTCAGCAGGTGGGACAACGAGGGCTCCGGGTCAAGAGGGCCCCGTAAAGAACCTCCCTGAAGGGAAAAGGAAAAATCCACCACCCAGCAACGCACTCGGGAGGCTCCAGCCGGCGGCGCCCAGAGAGTCGGAACCAAGACACAGGAAGAAAAAAGAAGCCTCACGGTAAAAGAAAAGCCACCACCAACCAAAGCACTCGGGAGGCTCCAGCGGCGGCACCCCAAGGAGTCAGAGACATGAGATCACGGGAAAGGCTGCCTCAACAAGGGGAAAACTTAAAAATAAAAAATAAAAAATAAAAATCACCCAACCACGCACTCGGGAGACTGTAGCCGGCGGCGCCCCAAGGAGCCACGTTCAAAGGCACGAAAAAAGCTGCCCGGCAAGGGAAAGAACATCACCAACCAAAGCACTCGGGAGGCTTCCAGCTGCGGCGGCCCAAGGAGGTGGCATAAAAGATTGCATCTCGCAAGGGGGAACGGAGGAAAAAAAAAAATCACCAGGTGCAGGAGGAGCGAGGACGGCCAACACACACAAGCACACCCGTTTTTAGACAAGCCTCGCCACAAGCCCACAGGGCCCGGGTGAGAGCGATGGACAACCGCCGGGAAGGGCTGATCGGGATTGCCTGACACGCACAGCAAAAGCACCACGGAAGGGTGGGCGGTTGTCAAGAGCATCATCGCGGCACCTGCAGCGCGGAAAGGGGGAAGCACACGGGGAAACAGCAACCCAAGGACACCACAGCAAGCAGGTACCAGAGGCCTGGAAGACACGGACGGACCTGAGCGACCAGCCAGCGAACGCGCAGAGCACCGAGGGAGATGCGTCACAAGCCAACAGCCGGGACAAGGGCACCAACGTCACAGGCAACCACAGCCTTGGCGGCAAACGGTATCGACAAAGACCGCGCACTCCCTACAGCTTCACAGACCGAGGACAAGCGTTGTCAGCACCATTTGCAGGTCAAAATCTCCCAATTAGTGCCGATAAAATCATGACGCCAGACAGCGGGGACAGTCCTCGGACCACTGGGAATTCCTGGAACCCGGGGCCGGATACCTGGCCTCAGATGTTCCCAATCCACGAGAGAACCGGAGCTCTAAGAGACAACTGGTCGACCCCTCAGGGCAAAAACCGGAGAGATGGGCGACGGGCGGGACTCTCCTACCCCCGCTGGCCGATCGGGTCGCCCTGGCCGGCCACAACACCCACAGAGGCACGGCTCGGTTCCCCCCGACCACAGCCCAACACACCACAAGCAGGCGGACACAGGGCAGGATGTGCGGCGCGGCAGCCGTGGCAGGCCCCCTCCACCGCGGGGACCGACAACCAACCACGCACGGGAACGGACACAAGGACAGGTGAGGGAGGCGCCCTCCGGGCCGTACGAGAACCGTCCCTTAGGTCCGCCACGGGCGCCCTTCCCTCGACCTGCCGGCCCCGCGTCAGGCGCGGTCGGACAACGGCACAAGTACAAGCGGTGAAACGCCAGCAAGACCCCGTCGGAAGGGGGCGCTCCACCGGCCCCTCATGGCAAGGGCAAGGGGTTTGAGGCTCAGCGCGGGCGGCCGGGCAACGCACACCGGGCCCCCTCACGCCACCGGCCGGCGGGGAGGCGAGGCCGCCCCTCCGGGCTGGACGAGAACCGTCCCTTAGGTCTGCCACGGGCGCCCGTCCCTCGACCTGCCGGCCCCACGTCAGGCCCGGTCGGACAACGGCACAAGTACAAGCCGGCGAAACGCCAGCAAGACCCCCGTCGGAAGGGGGCGCTCCACCGGCACCATCGTGGTGAGGCACACCGGGCCACACACAGGCCGCCCCTCCGGGCTGGGCGAGAACCGTCCCCTTACGTCCGCCACGGGCGTCCGTCCCTCGACCTGCCGGCCCCGGCGGGTAAGGCCCGGTCGGACAACGGCACAGGTATCAGCCGGTGGAACACCAATCAGGTCTCTGTCGGAAGGGGGCGCGCGCGCGAGCGGCGTAAGGAAACGGGAATGGCGGGCGAGCTTCCTCAGAAGCCACAGAGGACCCCCCCCCCCTCCCGGCGCCAACTGAAGCAGCGGTTGCAGCCGGCCCCACACGCCGAGAGATCAGGAGAGGTCCGGCTCGAGTGCGAGCCGCTCCATGGGAAAGAGAAGACAAGCACACACGGGGCAGCACACTCGGGAGGCTCTACATGGCAGGCGGGCGGGGGAGTCAGAGTCAGGACCCAGGGGCGGCGGTCAACAACGGCGTCGGGGGTGCCGGCAGCAGTGAAGCACGCGTACGGGGATGGCCAGCAGACCGCAGCCGGCACACCAGCGACCCGGAACGGTTGAAGACAGCATAACAGCAGGGACTTCTGGTCGACCCGCCAAGAACGCCCCCTCACCCTCTCCTGTTCAAGGAGGTGGCCAAAAACCACCTCACACGCATTTCTGCAGGCCCAATCTCCGCTAAGCAGACGCCTCTGCGCCACGCGGCACTACCGAGACGATCGCGTCTGTCACAGCGGGTCTAGTAGACAGTGCTCGGCTCACAGCGGCCAGCTAGCTTCCCTTCCTGATGTTCCAGGAAGAGGGAGGCTGCACGTCAAAAGCGGCCACCAGATGGAGCCCGTGAGACAGCCGCCTGGAACGTTAACCGAGCTCCTGCCAAGCAACGGAGGATCCGCGGGCAATCTTAACGGCCAGACAGACACGCACCACAGGCCAAGACGACCCTGCGGGGATGGGGAGGTGGGGAGGGAAGTTCCCTCTTCACCCTCGAGTGGGGGAACAATTGGTATTCTGGTGAGTGACCGCTGGAAACGGCCCCTGGCTACCGGCCGACTCCGGCTGCAAAACCGAAAGTATGAGTTAGACACGTGGAAGAACCACCCCGCCCTACCCTACCCCGGGGAAGAATGGGCAGAAGGGGCGGTGGCGGACTCGAACAAGCACCCACTCATCCGCCCTCCCCTCTACGAGTGAAGAATGGCGGCGGGGGGCGGCGGCGGCGGCGGCGGGCGGCGGCGGCGGCGGCGGCGGCGGCGGCGGGCGGGGGGTGGGCGGGCGGCAGCCTCAACCAGAATCACACCACTGGATAAGATGTCCCTGCCAGGGAGTCTTGGGAGGGGCTTCCCGCCTCGCCCTCGCCTCGAGTGGGAGGACAATTGTTTTCGTGGGGGAGTCCCCGCTGGACACAGAAATCGCGTCAGAGTACGGGCGACTCCAGCTGTAGAACCGAAACTATAGGCACGTACAAGAATTGCATGTACCCCACCCGCCCTAACTTCTCCCTGAGAAGAAGGGGCAGTGGCGGCCTCTTGCAAGTACCCCCCCCCTCCCTTGTCTGGCTTAAGAATGGGCGCCCCGCCCAGGCAGCGGGGGCGTGCCTGGGGAAGCACAGGACAGTGCCTGCCAGGGCACATGAGTCAGAAAATGCCCTAAGCTGCTTTAAACATGCTGGGTCACACAGCCTTCACCGTCTCACGTTCCAAACGAGTATCCCCTAGATGCTTATTTTACCCAGGATCTCTCCTTCTCCCTCCCTCCCTAGCTAGGTAGCTCGCTCGCTCGCTCGCTCGCTCGCTCGCTCACTCACTCACTCACTCTTGCTTAGTCTCTCACTCTCTCTCAAGCTAAAATAAAAAGCCTCCTTGCCAGTAGGGATAAACTCATGAAGACAACATACCACAGGTGATTATTAAGTATGAAATGCTTAGCTCTTTGGCTTCACGTGCTTGTTTCTTTAACAGTGCTCACACAAAAAACCATAGGAGGGACAGAAGAAACATACCTTGTCCACCACAAGCAATCCCCGCTTTTCTAACATGTCTGCTTCATTCTAGTTAGAAAAGCCTTCGGGAGCACTAGAAGAATCACAGCGGCAGTTTAAAAAGAAAAAGGAAAGGAAAGAAAGAAGAGAAGAGAAAGAAAAGAAAAAGAGAAGGCGGGCACGGTGGTGGTGGTGCAGACCTTTAATCCCAACACTCCGGAGGCAGAGGTAGGAGGATCGCTGTGAGCTCAAGGCCACCCTGAGAGTATGTAATGAATTAATTCCAGATCACACATCTGGAGTTCGTTTGCCATGTCTAGAGGCTCTGGCACATCTACCCCCCCCCCATAAATAAGTAAGTAAGTAAGTAAATAAATATTATTCTTTAAAGAATAGGCTGGGGAAATGGTTCAGTGCTTGTGCACAAAGCCTGATGACCTGGCTTCAATTCCCAACTAATCACGTAAAAGCCAGGCACATAAAGTGGCGCATGTGTCTGGGGTTAGTTCCATTTGCAGTGGCAGGAGACCCTAGCATTCATTCTCCCACGCAGAAATCTTACAAGTTATCTGTGGGGGGGGGGGCAGAAAATAACTTTTTATCTTTTTCTTAGTGGTTTCTGGGGAGTCCCGGCTGGACACAGAAATAGTCTCTGGTACCGGCCAACTCCACCTGCAGAAAGGACACTGTGAAGCATCTGATGGATGACATGTACCCCAACCTCCCTCCCCCTACTCTACCAGTGAAGAATGGGAAGAAAGGGTGGCCAGGCGGAGCCCCTGGCCATGGCCGAGACAGAGGCAGAGATGGGGGACACTTAGAATAATCTGTTTGTATCACAGTGAAGAATGGGCGCCCGCCTAGGCGGCGGCATGCGTGGAGAGGTACAGGACAGGGTAGCAGGTAGTAGGAGGAGACTCTCCAAGAGACGCGTGACTGGATGGGAGTGGTTGGTGGCACGGCACTATGCATTGCCACACAAAGTGTGCAGAGGAACCAAAAGAATCCGACTCTAGGCTGCTGCTAACATGCCGGGACCGGCCACACAGCTTTCTTTCACCACCTCACGTTACAAATTAGCATCCGCTAGATGGCGCCCCAGGATAGGGTAAAACACTACTACGGATGGACTGACGGAGGGTGGAAGGGCAACAGAGGTTGCGTAGGAAATCTGACGGCAGGACACGGGCCAAGGCCAAGATGTCCCTGAGGGCGGCACGGGCGGGGCGGGCGGGGGTGGGGGGGGTGGGGACAGGAGGAGGGGGAGGACAGGGCTAGAGGAGAAAAAGCTATGTATCTCAAGAGACTTAAGCGTCAGAATGGGACCGGCGGTGGGTGGCCCTCTGTACTCCCACACAAAGCGTGCACGGCAACGTTTTGCCGGCTCTCATGTCTGCCAGGGCACACAAATCAGAAAACGCCCTAGGCTGCTGTAAACACACTGAGTCGAGTCACACAGCCCTCACTGCCTCGCGGCATTCCAAATAAGCATCCCCTAGATGCTTATTTCATCTAGGATCAGGTAAAACACCGGACCCCTGGTAGAGAGAGACAGGGAGGGAGGGAGGGAAGGAGGGAGAGAGGGGAAGCGACTCAGGGGGTGTCAAACAGACCAACTGGAAGGAGATTGGAAAACTAGATAGAGCTCAGTGAATGAAGGAAGCTGTCAGACAGCCTGAGAGAACAGACACCAACGCCTCAACTTCCATCAATCTAAACAATATAAGAAGATCATCATATCATCCGTCTCTAGTGGCAGGAGGCCGCCCATAGCGTTCATCCTCCCAGGTGAAATCCTACAAGTTGTCTGCTTTTTAGCGGTTTCTGGGGAGTCGCGGCTGGACACAGAAATCGTGTCCTGGGGTACCGGATGACTCTGGATGTAGAACCGAAACTATGTAGGAGCCCCATAGAAGGCTGGCATGTACCCCCAACCGCCCTGAAGGATGGGAAGAAGGGGTGGCGGCGGTGGCGGAGGCAATGCGTGGGGAGGTACGGGGCAGGGTAGGAGGAAAAGGCTCTCTCAAGAGACTCGTGACATGATGGGAGCGGTGGATGGCACTGTGCATTCCCACACAAAATGTGCAGGACAACCAAGAAAGTCAGGCCCTAGGCTTCTGTTAACACGCCTGACCTCGCAACTTTCTTTCACCACCTCACGTTCCAAATAGGCATACGCTAGATGGCGCCCCAGGATAGCGTAAAGCACTGCTCCACTCCCCGCCACACACACACACACACACACACACACACACACACACCCCGCGCCAGATGTGTGCGGCAATCTGAAAGGCTGGATTCGCAGCACAGGCCAAGATGCCCCCGCCCTGGGCTCTACCCTCTCCTGGGAAGAAGGGGAAGCGGTGGCATACTCGGAAAAGTAACCCACTGGCCCGCCCTTCTCCGGGTTAAGAACGGGCACCCTCCCTGACGGAAAAAAAAAAAAGGCTCTATAGCTCAAGAGACCCAAGTGTCAGAATGCGACTGGCGGTGGGTGGCACTATGTATTCCCACACAAAGCATGCAAGGCAACATCTTGCCAGCTGTCATGCCCGTCAGGGCACACAAGTCCGAAGATGCCCTAGGCTGCTGTAAGCACGGTGGGTCAGTCACACAGTCACTCACCGCCTCACGCCATTCCAAACAAGCATCCGCTAGATGCTTATTTCATCTAGGATCGGGTAAAACCCTGGACCACGGGTAGAGAACTCACAGGGAGAACTCGGAGGGAGGGAGGGGGGGGGAGAGAGAGAGAGAGAGAGAGAGAGAGAGAGAGAGAGAAAGATTTCTTTCTTTCTTTCTTTCTTTCTTTCTTTCTTTCACTTCCTAACGTGTTGAGAAGAACTCTGACATGCGGGCATCACATTGTGAGTGCTTGCTTCTTTAAGAGTGTTCATATAAAAATCCATAGGAGAGACAGAAGAAACGTGCCATGTCCATCACCACAAGCAAGCCCCCACTTTCATGAAATGTCTGTTTCATTTTACTTAGAAAAACCTGTAGGGCAACTAGAAGAATCACAGCAGCACTTAAAGGAAGAAGGAAAGAGGTGAAGAAGAAGGAGAAGAAGAAAGAATGGGCTGGGGCGATAGAAATGGTTCAACTCCCCACTAACCATGTAAAAGCCAGGTACACAAAGGGGCGCATGTGTCTGGTGTTAGTTCTGTTTGCAGTGGCAGGAGACCCTAGCATTCATTCTCCCACAGGAAAATCCTACAAGTCATCTGTGTAAGTCCTGGCTGGACAAAAATCATCTCTGATACCGGCCGTCTCCACCTTCAGAACCGATACTATATAGGAGACACGTGGAGAGGCTGGCATGTACCCCAGCCAACCTCCCCTCTCCCGGTGGTGAAGAATGGGAAGAAGGGGCGGCTGCCCTGGTGGCAGCGGCAGTGGCGGAGATGGGAATACGTAGAAGTTGTATCTGTCCCAGTGAAGAATGGGTGGCGGCGGTGGCGGCAGTGGCACACATGGGGAGGTACAGGACAGGGTAGGAGGAAAAGGCTCTCTCAAGCTTGGCAACCAAAAAAGTCAGGCCCTCCCTAGGCTGCACGAGTCCCACAGCCCGCTTGGAAGGAGAGTGGAGAGCTAGAGCTCAGGGAATGAGGCTGGCCACCGGCCACCTGGGCTGTGAGGTGGGTGGAAGAAGGAAGGTGATCCTCACCCCCACAGCCTGACAGAACAGAAACCTAGTCAGTCCCTTACACTCTCCCGATAAAAGGAAAAGAAGAAGACTTATTTTAGTGACAACTTCCATAAATGTAAACAATACAACAAGGTCAAGAACCTGGGCATTCTTCCCCGTAACTGATGGCTAGCTACCCCCATAATGCACTACCCACAATCCCCATGGGGCAAGGATGAGGGTAAGAATGGAACCAACATGTGCTGTTCACATACTGGGTACAGCCGTAACTCGTAATTGTTTTTAGTAAATAAATAAAAGAACCTGCGCACCCGCCACATGCTCATGACCGCCAGCATGATCTGTGACTTAGGAAGGAAGTTTAACTGTAGGCCGACCTAGGCTACATAATGAGGGGGACTCTCCCTCCCTCCCTCCCCTCCCTCCCTCTCTCCCCCCCTCTCCAAAAATAAAAAGCCAAGGACTAAAGTCATGCCTGAATATCTACCAGTCCTTTAACACATTAAGTAGGCGGAGTAGGGTGACTGACTGATACCAGAGAAATTGTATGTAATGGAAGTGTCTCCGCATGTGTGAGAAACATGCCAGGACTGTCTGACGATAGATGACAAACAGGAACCTTCACATCTCTGAAAAAAAAATATTTTACTAGATATTGAAGCAAAAGCCGAAAGATGGGATATGTCCTGGGGAACATACATGGACACACACACACACACACACACACACACACACACACACACACGCCTCACATGGCATCCCTAACATCATTGAAACGTGAGACTGGAGTTTGTTTGCAGTAGAAGTAGCAGAAGGCCCACTGCTCATCCACGTTCATTCTCTCTCTCTCTCTCTCTCTCTCTCTCTCTCTCTCTCTCTCTTTCTCTCTTCTCTCTTCTCTCTCCCATTTCACTATCTCTTTAAATAAATAACTACAAATATCTGGGGGTGGTGGCACACGCCTTTAATCCCAGCACTCAAGAGGCAGAGGTTGGAGGATTGCCATGTGTTTGAGGCCACCCTGAGACTCCATAGTGAATTCCAGGTCAGCCTGGGGCTATAGTGAGGCCCTACCGCAAAAACAAAAGAAAAAGAAAAAAAAAAAAAAAGAAAGAAAAAAGGAAAAAAGAAACACCTATAAATGATAGATAAGAAAGTAACAGGAAGAGTGAAATTAACAAAGAAAGCTTTTGGTAAGACCAGAAGGGAACAGAAGGTAGTGTGAGGACAGTGCAAGAATGCAAAAACCTACAAGTTATCTGTGGTGACCACTCAGAAAAATATCTTTTTTTTTTTTTTTCTTAAAATGACGTATAGTATAATCTAGAGAAAGATGAACACCCCTTTCACTCCAGCCCTCACTCGAGAAGCTGACGGAGGATATCCGTGAGTTCGAGGCCAGTCTGTGAGCTCTGCATGAGTGTGGCTGGTGTGGGCGAGGGCCTGTTTTCCCAACTTTCACGGTCCCACGTTTCAAACAGCAACCTCTAGATGGCACCCCGGGACCGAGGAAAGCACAGGGTCCTGCTAGTATTCCTAAATCGCCAAATCGC
>JAEEGE010000353.1:0-7500 GCA_036346955.1 Dipus sagitta | reverse complement strand
GACATTCAAGTTCTCTGGAATCACGAATCTTTCACTGTGGAAACAGTAATATTGACCTTTATAAGAAACGGGAGGAGAAGCCGGGCGTGGTGGCGCACGCCTTTAATCCCAGCACTCGGGAGGCAGAGGTAGGAGGATCGCTGTGAGTTCAAGGCCACCCTGAGACTCCATAGTGAATTCCAGGTCAGCCTGGGCTAGAGTGAGACCCTACCTCGAAAAAGCAAAAAGAAAACAAAAAAGAAAGAAAGAAAGAAAGAAAGAAAGAAAGAAAGAAAGAAAGAAAGATAAAAGTAGTGTATGTGTCTGGCAAGAAGTGATCCTAGGATGCTCCTGCATTCACATGTAATTTAACAAAAAAAGGATGGGGAGTGGTGGTGCATGCCTTTAATCCCATGCTGAAAGGTTCTTGCCTGCAAAGACAGGTTCGATTTCCCAGTACCCACAGTACAGGCACGTGCACAAAATGGTGCATGTATCTGGAGTGCATTTTCAGTGCCTGGAGGTCTCTCCATCCCTCCCTCTCTGTCTCTCTCTGTCTCTCTTTTAAATAAATAAATAAATAAATAAATTTAAAAGAAAAAGTAGTGTATATGTCTGGCAAGAAGGGATCCTAGGGTGCTACTGCCTTCACATGTAAATAAAAAATAAAAGGAGTGGGGACTGGTGGTGTATGCCTTTAATCCCATGCTGAAAGGTTCTTGCCTGCAAAGACAGGTTCGATTTCCCAGTACCCACAATACAGGCATGTGCACAAAATGGTGCATGTATCTGGAGTGCATTTGCAGTGCCTGGAGGTCTCTCCGTCCCTCCCTCTCTGTCTCTCTTTTAAATAAATAAATAAATAAATAAATAAATAAATAAATAAATTTAAAAGAAAAAGTAGTGTATATGTCTGGCAAGAAGGGATCCTAGGGTGCTACTGCCTTCACATGTAAATAAAAAAATAAAAGGAGTGGGGACTGGTGGTGTATGCTTTTAATCCCATGCTGAAAGGTTCTTGCCTGCAAAGACGGGTTCGATTTCCCAGTACCCACAATACAGGCACGTGCACAAAATGGTGCATGTATCTGGAGTGCCATTTTCAGTGCCTGGAGGTCTCTCCATCCCTCCCTCTCTGTCCTCTCTCTGTCTCTCTTTTAAATAAATAACTAAATAAATTTAAAGAAAAAGTAGTGTATATGTCTGGCAAGAAGGGTCCTAGGGTGCTACTGCCTTCACATGTAAATAAAAAATAAAAGGAGTGGGGACTGGTGGTGTATGCTTTTAATCCCATGCTGAAAGGTTCTTGCCTGCAAAGACGGGTTCGATTTCCCAGTACCACAATACAGGCATGTGCACAAAATGGTGCATGTATCTGGAGTGAATTTTCAGTGCCTGGAGGTCTCTCCCTCCCTCCCTCCTCTCCCTCTCCCTCAGGTTTGTCCTGAGTTCGAGGCCATCTGAGATGCACAAAGAACACAAGGATGCCTATACATGCACGTTTAAATAAAAAAGAAAAAGTGAGGGGGGTGAGGAAGTCTGGAGAAATGGCTCCATGGTGAAAGGTGCTTGCCTGCAAAGCTGGGTTCGATTTCCAAGTACCAACCAATACAGCCATGTGTACAAAATCACACATGCATCTGGAGTGCATCTGCAGTGTGTGGAGGCCCTGCCGTGCCCATTCTCCTCTCTCTCTCTCTCTCTTTCTCTCTCTCTCTCTCTCTCAATAAAAATTTAAAAGAAAACATAGAGTGTATATGTCTGGTGACAAGACAGCCTAAGGTGCCTATACATGCACATGTAAATAAAAGAAAGAAAGAGAGCCGGGCGTGGTGGTGCACGCCTTTAATCCCAGCACTCAAGAGGCAGAGGTAGGAGGATTACTGTAAATTCGAGGCCACCCTGAGAATGCAGAATGAATTCCAGGTCACCCTGGGCTAGAGTGAGACCCTACAAACAAACAAACAAAACTGAAGGTAAGGCTTGAGAAAGACTTGAAAGGCTTGCTAAAGGTGCTTTCTTGAAAAGCTAGGTTCCAAAACCACTCCCTCCATAGGTGAGCTTTTGGATTTTGAGTCGGTCGGTCTGTTTGTCCTAAGAAGATCATATTTTAAAGTTCTGTGATTTTCATTTTTCTTTCTTTGAAGTGTTTGCCAGCTTCGTAGGGTTTTGTTTGTTTGTTTGTTTGTTTGGTTGGTTGGTTGGTTGGTTGGTTGGTGGTGGTTGTTGTTGTTGTTGTTGTTGTTGTTGTTGTTGTTAAACTTCCATCTCAAATCACTCTGTAGCCCGAAGCTGGCCTGGAACTCCAAGAGCTCAGAGCTGGGTGTGGTGGCCACGTGCCTTTAATGGCAGCACTCCAAGAGGGGCGCCAGGGACCATACATAGGAGGATCCCGTGAGTTCCATGCCAGCCTAGGCTAGAGCGATAGATATTCTTCTGCATTGGAAACGATGACAGCAGCCACAAGAAATTTTGAGGCTATCTATCCTGAGCTACAGGGAGGTGTACCATTCCTCCACACCCACCAACCACCTAACCAACCCCACACCCACCCATCACCCACACTATTTGCAAATAAAAAAGTTAACACTGGTGCAGCTTGATACAAAAACAAAGAAAACACACACCACAGAAACTAGCAATCGTGTTGCCTCACGGATGTGGTGGTGACTTAGAACCTGGTGAAAGATGGTGGTACTGTTTACACGTGGAATTGCACAGGAATGGAGTCAGACGGATTGGGTGATCTACCAGGGACGGAGGTTGGGGGGGTGGGCGTGATGGGGACAAATAGGATGGAGAAGCATAGGCGATCGATACTTTGAAAGACTCTAGTCGCAGAAACTGTCCAGTATTGACCATCATTGAATGTCAAAAAGCCCGTCTTAGGCAAGTTACAGTCACTCCCCCCCAGGAGGGAGGGAGGGAAGAAGGGAGGGTCTTGCTCCAGGTCAGGATCACTTCGAATCCACTATCAGGGTGCCATCTAACTCCTCACAGGCATTCTTTGATCTCTAGCCTCCCTCCTTTTTAGCAACCAAAACAAAACAAAACAAAAAACAAAAAAAAAAACAAAAAAAAAAAAAAAAAAAAAAAAAAAAAACAGGCTCAGAGCTTCTTGTCTCCAAAGAAGAGACAGCTGATCAGCAGTGTGGGTAACTTTGGCCAGTAACACACGATCATTCTCCGTGGAAAACCAGTAATATGGACCTTATAAGAAACCGGAGGGTGGATGAGATGATGGGTACTTGGTGAAAGGTGCTAGCCACGTGTACAAAATGGTGCATTTGCAGACAAGAGATTAGAGTGTCTATTCATGCCAAAAAAAAAGAAAAAGAAAAAGAAAGTAAATAACTGAAGGAAGGCTGCTTGAGAAAGGAGTCGTGGTATAAAAGGCATCAGACATGACCAAAGCTAGGTTCGATTTCAGTACCCACATTACGGGCATGTGCACAAAAATGGGCGGCATGCTGTGGAAGTGAAATTTGCAGGCGCCTGGACGGCCCTATTCGTCGTCCTTCTCCCTTCCTCTCGCAAATAAATAATAAAAATAAAATTTAAAAGGAAAAGTACTGTATGTGTTGGGGACAGGAGATCCTAGGGCGCCCATATGTGCACATGTAAATAATAATTAAAAAAAAAAAAAACTTATTCCAGCAGTTTGGAGGCAGGCAGGCAGAGGTAGGAGGATCGCCCACGTGAGTTCAAGGCCACCTGAGGACTACATAGTGAATCCCGGGTTAGCTGAGCCTAACTGGAAATTCAAAACACAAACGAAATGAAACAAAACAAACACCTGAAGGAAGGACTCGTGGATAAAGGTACTTGCTTGCAAAGCTAGGTGTGATTCCCCAGGCAGGGCCCACAATACAGGCATGTGTATATAATGGTGCACTTGCAGTGCCCGGAGGCCCTGCTATACCCATTCTCAGTCCCGTCTCCCTTCCCTCCGCCCCCTCTCTCTGTCATAAATGAATAAAAATAAAAAATACCTGCACGGGTAAATAACAATAATAAAGGGGGGGGAGAGAAAGGAGGAAGGCTGAGGGGATGGCTTCGTGGTGAAAAGTAGCTAGCCCTCAGTAGCTTCAATGACTACATGAGATAATAAATGGAGCCCAGAGCCTGGTGTAGTGGCACAGGCAGGCCTTTAATCCCAGCACAGAGGAGGGGGTGGAGGAAGATGGTAGTACTGTTTACGTGTGGAATTGCACCAAAATGGAGTCAGATGGATTGGGACCACGGGACCCACCGCGGTTTCGGGGAGATGGGGCAGAATGGATGGAGGAGCACTAGGGCGACTGTACTTGAAGACTCTGTCGCAGAAATCTGTCCAGTATTGACCATCATTGAATATCAAAAACCCTACCTTAGGCAAATTACACTGCCCTCCCCCAGGGAAGGAGGGGAGGGAGGGAGGGAGGGAGGAGGGAGGAAGGGCGGGTGGGTCTCGCTCCAGTCAGGCTCACTGGAATTCACTATCAGGGTGCCATCTAAATCCTCACAGGCAGTCTTTGACCTCTACCCCCTCCCCACCTCCTCCCTTCCTTCTAAAAAAAAAAAAAAAAAAAAAAAGGCTCAAAAATTCTGATTCTGAGCCAGCTGTGGGTAACTTTGGCCCAGTAACACATATTCAAGTTCTCTTGAATGAAGAACTTTCATCCATCGGGGAAACACTAATATTGCCCTTAGGGAAAACCGGAGGGCTGGAGGATGGCTCTTGGTGAAGGTGCACCCACGTGTACAAAGGGTTTGCATTCTCTCTCTCTCTCTTCTCTCTCTCTCTTTTCTCTCTGTCACAAATAAATAAAAAAAAATTTTAAAAGAAGAAGTAGTGTATGTGTCTGGCGACAGAGATCCTAGGGTGCCTATACATGCACATGTAAAAAAAACAACAAAAACAACTGAAGGGAGGTTGAGAAAGGAGTCGTGGATAAAGGATCAGACGTGAAAAGCTAGGTGCGATTTCCAATACCCAGTTACGGCCATGTGCACAAAATGGGCATGCTTCTGGAGTGCATTTGCAGCCCCTGGAGGCCCTATTGTCCCCATTCTCCCTTCCTCTCGCAAATAAATAATAAAAATAAATTTTTAAAAGGAAAAGTAGTGTATGTGTCTGGGCACAGGAGATCCTAGGGTGCCCGTATGTGCAATAAAATTTAAAAAAAAAAAAAGGAAGGGAAAAACCTTAATCCCAGCAGTTGGAGGCAGGCAGAGGTAGGAGGATCGCCCACCGTGAGTTCAAGGCACCCTGAGACTACATAGTGAATTCCGGGTCACCCTGAGCCTGAGTGAGACCCTAACTGGAAAAACAAAACAAAACCCTAAAGGAAGGATCCGTGGATAAAGGTACTTGCTTGCAAAGCTTGGTGTGATTCACCAGGACCACAATACAGCCACGTGTACAAAATGGTTGCACTTGCAGTGCCTGGAGGGCCTGTATACCCATTCTCAACCCCTCTTTCTTTCTTCTCTCTCTCTCTCTCTCTCTCTCTTCTCTCTCTCTTCTCTTGTCATAAATGAATAAAAATAAAATTTAAAAAAAACAGGGGTTGTGGTGGCGCAGCCTTTAATCCAGCACTCGGGGGGCAGAGGTAGGACTTATAGTGAATTCCAGGTCGCCTGGCTAAGTGAAACCTACCCCGAAAAAACCAAAAAAAAAAAAAAAAAAAAAAAAACAAAAAAATTAAAAGAAACAGGAGGGAACTTTCTTGTGGTGAAACGTGCTTGCCTGCAAATTAGGTTCGATTCCCAGGACCCACTACCCACCCACTACTACTACCTACCTACAATACATTCTCTCTCTCTCTTCTCTCTCTCTCTCTCCTCTCTTCTATCATAAATGATAAAAATAAAAAATAAAGCAAAGTACTTATGTATGTGTCTGGTGACAAGAGAGCTAGGGTGCCCATCCATGCACGTGTAAAAAAAAAATAAAAGGGGGGGGGGGCGGAAAGGAGGAAGGCTGAGAGATGGCTTCGTGGTGAAAGTAGCCCTCAATAGCTCAATGAGCTATGAGATAATAAATGGAGCCCAGACACACACACAGACACCGACCCCACACACCACACACACAACACACCACCACAACACGTCTCTGCCTTACAGATAGGTGGTGAATGTCACTGTTGGAAAGGTGGGGGTAGTTTACATGTGGAATTGCACCAACCAACATGGAAACGAATGGATTGGGGCCACGGGGGTACAGAAGTCTAAGTGTCTGTCTGTATTGGGCAAGAGATCCCAGGGTGAGTTCTAGGCCACCTGAGAATACATAGCGATTTCAGGTCAGCTGAGCTAGAGTAAAATCCTAATTTAAAAAGAAAGAAAGGAAAGCAAGCAAGCAAGCAAGCAAGCAAGCAAGCAAGCCAGCCAGCCCGCCAGCCCGCCACCAACAAACAAAAACCTGAAGGAAGGACTGCGGATAAAGGTGCTTGCCCGTAAATCTAGGTTCAATTTTCCAGTTCAGTTCAGTACCTACCCACACGCAGCCCTTGGAGGGGCATTTGCGTGCAGTGCAGTGCCGTGCTGGAGGCCTGTTGTGCCTACTCCTCTACCCCATACATAAAGAACAATAAAATTTAATAGAAAATTTGTGTATGTGTCATGCACATGTTATGTATGTAAATAAAAAAGAAAAAGGGGAAAGAACAGAAGGAAGACTAGTGGAGAGATGGCTCCATGGGGAAAGGTGCTTGCTTGCAAAGCTATAGGCAGGTTCGATTCCCAGCAGGACAAAACACACACACACACATATGTAAAGCCAGAAAGGGGCATACAGGAGAAAGAAAGATGGATGGATGGATGGATGGATGGAAAGGATGGATGGATGTGACAGGATTTCCAAGTGTTTGTGCACTGTGGCCACTGCAGGCCAGCAAAACCCCCTCCTCATAGGTGAGCTTTTGGAAATTTTAGTGAGTTAGCCCGTCTTCTTGTTCTTGTGTCATTTCTTTTTTATGTCTGCCTGTTCCCAAGTTTTTTTTTTTTGTTCATGACTTGAAACGTGTAGCCCTCTTTCATTTAAAAAAAAAAGAAATAATTTTGAAACCCTAAGCTATGTATGTTTTGTTTGAGAGAGAGAGAGAGAGGGGGAGAGAGAGAGAGAGAGAGAGAGTTACTTGTTTGGCTATTTATTTGAAAGTGTTGTGTGTGTGTGTGTGTGGTGTGTGTGTGTGTGTAATCATGGTTCATTCAGCCAGGTCAGTGTGTTCAGCAAGCTTTGTATTTTGCCTGCTCGCTCGCTCTCTCTCCCCCCCCCCCTTGTTTTATAAAATTGCATTTGAAATCTGGCACGATGATGTGTCTTCTTCTGTCAAGACACTCACTCCCGATAAAAGCGGACCAGTCAAGATTCATTTTGTAAAACAGCAATGAATGAGTTTATTTCACTGTGTTACAGAGCCCCGGTAGTATGAGGTAGTTCCTGGAGATTTAGAATCGTCTTAACGCTCCCCACCCCCAAACAAATAAGCGAACAGCAGCCAGCCACCCAAGTACAAAGGTTCATCTGGCGCAGTT
>JAEEGE010000151.1:0-17392 GCA_036346955.1 Dipus sagitta | reverse complement strand
CGAACCAAACTTACTTTACTTGTTTCAAATAAACTACTGTTTGGTTCTGTTCTGTTATCCTCATGGAGGGAATTACAATGAACAAACTTACCTTACTTGTTTCTCTGAAACTACTGTTTGGTTTTGTTTATCTTACTCTGGTGGAGCGAAGTAGAACAAACAAACTTATGTTACTTATTTCAAACAGATTACTGTTTGTTTCTGTTGTCTTATCCTGATTCAACGAAGTACAATGAACAAACTTACCTTACTTGTTTCACATGAACTACTGTTTGTTTCTGTTGTCTTATCCTGATGAAGCGAAGTACAATGAACAAACATACTTTACTTGTTTCACTTAAACTACTGTTTGGATCTGTAGTCTCACTCTGGTGGAGCGAAGTAGAACAAACAAAATTATGTTACTTATTTCACACAGATTACTGTTTGTTTCTGTTGTCTTATCCTGATGAAGCGAAGTAGAACGAACAAACTTACCTTACTTGTTTCACATAAACCACTGCTTGTTTCTGTTGTCTTACACTGATGAAGTGAAGTAGAGCGAACAAACTTACCTTAGTTGTTTCACATAAACTACTGTTTGTTTATGTTGTCTTATTCTGATGAAGCGAAGTTGAATGAACAAACTTACCTTGCTTCTTTCACATTAACTACTGTTTGTTTCTGTTGTCTTACCCTGATGAAGCGAAGTGGAACTAACAAACTTACCTTACTTGTTTCACATAAACTACTGTTTGTTTCTGTTGTCTTATCCTGATGAAGCGAATTAGAACTAACAAACTTACCTTACTTGTTTCACACAAACTACTGTTTGTTTCTGTTGTCTTATCCTGATGAAGCGAAGTAGAACGAACAAACTTACTTTACTTGTTTCAAATAAACTACTGTTTGGTTCTGTTCTGTTATCCTGATGAAGCGAAGTTGAATGAACAAACTTACCTTACTTGTTTCTCTTAAACTACTGTTTGGTTTTGCTTATCTTACTCTCGCGGAGCGAAGTAGAATAAGCAAAGTTATGTTACTTATTTCAAACAGATTACTGTTTGTTTCTGTTGTCTTATCCTGATTCAATGAAGTACAATGAACAAACTTACCTTACTTGTTTCACATTAACTACTGTTTGTTTCTGTTGTGTTATGCTAATGATGCGAAGTAGAATGAACAAACTTACCTTACTTGTTTCACATTAACTACTGTTTGTTTCTATTGTCTTATACTGATGAAGCGAAGTAGAACGAACAAAGGTACCTTACTTGTTTCACATAATCTACTCTTTGTTTCTGTTGTCTTACCCTGATGAAGCGAAGTAAAAGTAACAAACTTACCTTACTTGTTTCACATAAACTACTGTTTGTTTCTGTTGTCTTATTCTAATGAAGCGAAGTAGAACGAACAAAATTATTTCACTTGTTTCAAATAAACTACTGTTTGGTTCTGTTCTGTTATCCTCATGGAGCGAAGTCCAATGAACAAACTTTCTTTATTTGTTTCACATAAACTAC
This sequence comes from Dipus sagitta, assembly GCA_036346955.1. Lineage (NCBI taxonomy): Eukaryota > Metazoa > Chordata > Mammalia > Rodentia > Dipodidae > Dipus > Dipus sagitta. The sequence goes on along the minus strand of JAEEGE010000151.1, from coordinate 15,890 downwards.
TGTATGGATCTGTTGTTTTACTCTGGGGGAGCGAAGTAGAACAAACAAACTTATATTACTTATTTCAAAGAGATTAATGTTTGTTTCTGTTGTGTTATCCTGATTCAACGAGGTACAATGAACAAACTTACCTTACTTGTTTCACATAAACTACTGTTTGTTTCTGTTGTCTTATTCAGATGTAGCGAAGTAGAACGAACAAACTTACCTTCCTTGTTTCACATTCACTACTGTTTTTTTCTGTTGTCTTATAGTGATGAAGCTAAATAGAACGAACAAACTTACCTTACTTGTTTCACATAAGCTACTGTTTGTTTCTGTCTCTTACCCTTTTGAAGCGAAGTAGAACTAACAAACTTACCTTACTTGTTTCACATAAACTACTGTTTGTTTCTGTTGTCTTATCCTAATGAAGCGAAGTAGAACGAACGAACTTACTTTACTTGTTTCAAATCAACTACTGTTTGGTTCTGTTCTGTTATCCTGATGGAGCGAAGTACAATGAACAAACTTACCTTACTTGTTTCACTTAAACTACTGTTTGGTTTTGTTGTCGTACTCTGGTGGAGCGAAGTAGAACAAACAAACTAATGTTACTTATTTCACACAGATTACTGTTTGTTTCTGTTGTCTTATCCTGATGCAACGAAGTACAATGAACAAACTTACCTTACTTGTTTCACATAAACTACTGTTTGTTTCTGTTGTCTTATCCTGATGAAGCGAAGTGCAATGAACAAACTTACTTTACCTGTTTCACTTAAACTACTGTTTGGATCTGTTGTCTTACTCTGGTGGAGCGAAGTACAACAAACAAACTTATGTTACTTATTTCACACAGATTACTGTTTGTGTCTGTTGTCCTATCGTGATGCAACGAAGTACAATGAACAAACTTACCTTACTTGTTTCACATAAACTACTGTTTGTTTCTGTTGTCTTATCCTGATGAAGCGAAGTAGAGCGAACAAACTTACCTTACTTGTTTCACATAAACTACTGCTTGTTTCTGTTGTCTTATACTTATGAGGAAGTAGAACGAACACACTTACCTTACTTGTTTCACATAAACTACTGTTTGTTTCTGTTGTCTTATTCTGATGTAGCGAAGCAGAACGAACAAACTTACCTTACTTGTTTCACATAAACTACTGTTTGTTTCTGTTGTCTTATTCTGATGTAGCGAAGTTGAATGAACAAACTTACTTTACTTGTTTCACATTAACTACTGTTTGTTTCTGTTGTCTTTTATTTAGGAAGCTAAGTAGAACGAACAAACTTACCTTAGTTGTTTCACATAAGCTACTGTTTGTTTCTGTTGTCTTACCCTGATGAAGCGAAGTAGAACGAAGAAACTTACCTTATTTGTTTCACATAAACTACTGCTTGTTTCTGTTGTCTTATACTGATGAAGTGAAGTAGAACGAACAAACTTACCTTACTTGTTTAACATAAACTACTGTTTGTTTCTGTTGTCTTATCCTGATGCAACGAAGTACAATGAACAAACTTACGTTATTTGTTTCACATAAACTACAGTTTGTTTCTGTTGTCTTATCCTGATGAAGCGAAGTAGAAGGAACAAACTTATCTTACTTGTTTAACATAAACTACTGTTTGTTTCTATTGTCTTTTCTTGATGAACCCGAAATAGAAGAACAAACTTACCTACGTGTTTCATAATAACTACTGTTTGTTGCTGTTGTCTTATCCTGATGAAGCGAAGTAGAAAGAACAAACTTACCTCACTTGTTTCGTATTAACGACTGTTTGTTTCTGTTGTCTTATTCTGACGTAGCGAAGTAGAACGAACAAACTTACCTTACTTGTTTCACATAAACTACTGTTTGTTTCTGTTGTCTTATCCTGATGTAGCGAAGTTGAATGAACAAACTTACCTTATTGTTTCACATTAACTACTGTTTTTTTCTGTTGTCTTATAGTGATGAAGCTAAGTAGAACGAACAAACTTACCTTACTTGTTTCACATAACTACTGTTTGTTTCTGTTGTCTTACCCTGATGAAGCGAAGTAGAATGAACAAACTTACCTTACTTGTTTCACATAAACTACTGTTTGTTTCTGTTGTCTTATCCTAATGAAGCGAAGTAGAACGAACAAACTTACTTTACTTGTTTCAAATAAACTACTGTTTGGTTCTGTCTGTTATCCTCATGGAGGGAATTACAATGAACAAACTTACCTTACTTGTTTCTCTGAAACTACTGTTTGGTTTTGTTTATCTTACTCTGGTGGAGCGAAGTAGAACAAACAAACTTATGTTACTTATTTCAAACAGATTACTGTTTGTTTCTGTTGTCTTATCCTGATTCAACGAAGTACAATGAACAAACTTACCTTACTTGTTTCACATGAACTACTGTTTGTTTCTGTTGTCTTATCCTGATGAAGCGAAGTACAATGAACAAACTTACTTACTTGTTTCACTAAACTACTGTTTGGATCTGTTGTCTCACTCTGGTGAGAGCGAAGTAGAACAAACAAATTATGTTACTTATTTCACACAGATTACTGTTTGTTTCTGTTGTCTTATCCTGATGAAGCGAAGTAAAGAACAAACTTACCTTACTTGTTTCACTAAACCACGCTTGTTTCTGTTGTCTTACCTGATGAAGGAAGTAGACGAACAAACTTACCTTATTGTTCACATAAACTACTGTTTGTTTATGTTGTCTTATTCTGATGAACGAAGTTAATGAACAAACTTACCTTGCTTCTTTCACATTAACTACTGTTTGTTTCTGTTGTCTTATCCTGATGAAGCGAAGTGGAACTAACAAACTTACCTTACTTGTTTCACGTAAACTACTGTTTGTTTCTTTGTCTATCTGATGAGCGAAGTAGAACTAACAAACTTACCTTACTTGTTTCACACAAACTACTGTTTGTTTCTGTTGTCTTATCTGATGAAGCGAAGTAGAACGAACAAACTTACCTTACTTGTTTCACAATAAACTACTGCTTGTTTCTGTCTTATCCTGATGAAGCGAAGTAGAAGAACAAACTTACCTTACTTGTTTCACTAAACTACTGTTTGGTTTTGTTGTCTTACTCTGTGAAGCGAAGTAGAATGAACAAATTAGTTACTTATTTCACATAATCTACTGTTTGTTTCTGTTGTCTTATCCTGATGAAGAAGTAAACGAACAAACTTACTTACTTTTTCACATAAACTACTGTTTGTTTCTTTTGTGTTATCTAATGAAGCGAAGTAGAATGAACAAACTTACCTTACTTGTTTCACATTAAACTACTGTTTGTTTCTTTGTCTTATACTGATGAAGCGAAGTAGAACGAACAAAGTACCTTACTTGTTCACATAACTACTCTTTGTTTCTGTTGTCTTATCCTGATGAAGCGAAGTAAAAGTAACAAACTTACCTTACTTTTTCAATAAACTACTGTTTGTTTCTGTTGTCTTATTCTGATGAAGCAAGGTAGAATGAACAATTAAGTTACTTGTTTCACATTAAATCACTGTTTGTTTCTGTTGTCTTATACTGATGAAGCGAAGTAGAACGAACAAACTTACTTTACTTGTTTCAAATAAACCACTGTTTGGTTCTCTTCTGTTAAATCTGATGGAGCGGAGTACAATGAACAAACTTACCTTACTTGTTTCACTTAAACTATTGTTTGTTCTGTTTTCTTACTCTGGTGGAGCGAAGTAGAACAAACAAACTTATGTTACTTATTTCACACAGATTACTGTTTGTGTCTGTTGTCTTATCCTGATGCAACGAAGTACAATGAACAAACTTACCTTACTTGTTCCGATAAACTACTGCTTGTTTCTGTTGTCTTATACTGATGAAGTTAAGTAGAACGAACAAACTTACCTTACTTGTTTCACATAAACTACTGTTTGTTTCTGTTGTCTTACCCTGATGAAGCGAAGTAGAACTAACAAAGTTACCTTATTTGTTTCACATAAGCTACTGTTTGTTTCTGTTGTCTTACCCTGATGAAGCGAAGTAGAACTAACAAACTTACCTTACTTGTTTCACATAAACTACTGATTGTTTCTGTTGTCTTATCCTAATGAAGCGAAGTAGAACGAACAAACTTACTTTACTTGTTTCAAATAAACTACTGTTTGGTTCTGTTCTGTTATCCTGATGGAGCGAAGTACAATGAACAAACTTACCTTACTTGGTTCTCTTAAACTACTGTTTGGTTTTGTTTATCTTACTCTGGTGGAGCGAAGTAGAAAAACAAACTTACGTTACTTATTTCAAACAGATTACTGTTTGTTTCTGTTGTCTTATCCTGATTCAACGAAGTACAATGAACAAACTTACCTTACTTGTTTCACATGAACTACTGTTTGTTTCTGTTGTCTTATCCTGATGAAGCGAAATACAATGAAGAAACTCACTTTACTTGTTTGACTTAAACTACTGTTTGGATCTGTAGTGTTACTCTGGTGGATGGTAGTAGAACAAACAAACTTATGTTACTTATTTCACACAGATTACTGTTTGTGTCTGTTGTCTTATCCTGATGCAACGAATTACAATGAACAAACTTACTTACTTGTTTCATATACACTACTGTTTGTTTCTGTTGTCTTATCCTGATGAAGCGAAGTAGAACGAACAAACTTACCTTACTTGTTTCACATAAACTACTGCTTGTTTCTGTTGTCTTATACTGAAGAAGTGAAGTAGTACGAAGAAACTTACTTTGCTTGTTGCAAATAAACAACTGTTTGGTTCTGTTCTGTTATCCTGATGGAGCGAAGTACAATGAACAAACTTACCTTACTTGTTTCACATAAGCTACTGTTTGTTTCTCTTTATCCTGATGAAGCGAAGTAAAAGCGAACAAACTTACTTTACTTGTTTCAAATCAACTATTGTTTGGGTTTCTGTTGTTATCCTGATGGAAGCGAAGTAACAATGAAAAACTTACCTTACTTGTTTCACTTAAACTACTGTTTGTTTCTGTTGTCTTACCTGATGAAGCGAAGAAAGAACTAACAAACTTACCTTACTTTTTTCAAATAAACTACTGTTTGGTTCTGTTCTGTTATCCTGATGGAGCGAAGTACAATGAACAAACTTACCTTACTTGTTTCACATAAACTGCTGCTTGTTTCTGCTGACTTATCCTGATGAAGCGAAGTACAGCGAACAAACTTACCTTACTTGTTTTACTTAAACTACTGTTTGGATCTGTTGTCTTATTCTGATGTAGCGAAGTAGAACAAACAAACTTATGTTACTTATTTCAAACAGATTACTGTTTGTTTCTCTTGTCTTATCCTGATTCAACGAGGTACAATGAACCAACTTACCTTACTTGTTTCACATAAACTACTGTTTGTTTGTGTTGTCTTATCCTGATGAAGCGAAATAGAATGAACAAACTTACCTCACTTGTTTCATATTAACTACTGTTTGTTTCTGTTTTCTTATCCTGATGAAGCGAAGTAGAAGGAACAAAATTACCTCACTTGTTTCATATTAACTACAGTTTGTTTCTGTTTTCTTATCCTCATGAAGTGAAGTAGAAGGAACAAACTTACCTTACTTGTATCACACTAACTACTGTTTGTTTCTGTTGTCTTATTCTGATGAAGCGAAGTTGAATGAACAAACTTACCTTACTTGTCTAACATTAACTACTGTTTTTTTCTGTTGTCTTATAGTGATGAAGCTAAGTAGAACGAACAAACTTACCTTACTTGTTTCACATAAACTGCTGCTTGTTTCTGCTGACTTATCCTGATGAAGCGAAGTACAGCGAACAAACTTACTTTACTTGTTTCACTTAAACTACTGTTTGGATCTGTTGTCTTACTCTGGTGGAGCGAAGTAGAACAAACAAACTTATGTTACTCATTTCAAACAGATTACTGTTTGTTTCTCTTGTCTTATCCTGATTCAACGAGGTACAATGAACAAACTTTATTTATTTATTTATTTATTTATTTGAGAGCGACAGACAGAGAGAAAGAGGCAAGGCAGAGAGAGAGAGAGAGAGAGAAAATGGGCACGCCACGGCCTCCAGCCACTGCAAACAAACTCCAGATGCGTGCGCCCCCTTCAGCATCTGGCCAACATGGGTCCTGCGGAATAGAGCCTCGAACTAGGGTCCTTAGGCTTCACAGGCAAGCGCTTAACCACTAAGCCATCTCTCCAGCCCTCCAATGAACAAACTTACCTTACTTGTTTCTCATAAACTACTGCTTGTTTCTGTTGTCTTATTCTGGTGAAGCGAAGTAGAACGAACAAACTTACCTTACTTGTTTCACATAAACTACTGCTTTTTTCTGTTGTCTTATACTGATGAAGTGAAGTAGAACGAACAAACTTACCTTACTTGTTTCACATAAACTACTGTTTGTTTCTGTTGTCTTATTCTGATGTAGCGAAGTTGAATGAATGAAGTTACCTTACTTGTTTCACACTAACTACTGTTTTTTTCTGTTGTCTTATAGTGATGAAGCTACGTAGAACGAACAAACTTTCCTTACTTGTTTCACATAAGCTGCTGCTTCTTTCTGCTGACTTATCCTGATGAAGCTGTTTGGATCTGTTGTCTTACTCTGATGGAGCGAAGTAGAACAAACAAACATATGTTACTTATTTCACACAGATTACTGTTTGTGTCTGTTGTCTTATCCTGATGCAACGAAGTACAATGAACAAACTTACCTTACTTGTTTCACATGAACTATTGTTTTTTTTCTGTTGTCTTATCCTGAATAAGCCAAGTAGAACGAGCAAACTTACCTTACTTGTTTCACATAAACTACTGTTTGTTTCTGTTGTCTTATTCTGATGAACCGATGTTGAATGAACAAACTTAGCTTACTTGTTTCACATTAACTACTGTTTGTTTCTGTTGTCTTATACTGATGAAGCTAAGTGGAATGAACAAACTTACCTTATTGTTTCACATAAGCACGTTTGTTTCTGTTGTCTTACCCTGATGAAGTGAAGTAGAACTAACAAACTTACCTTACTTGTTTCACATAAACTACTGTTTGTTTCTGTTGTCTTATCCTAATGAAGCGAAGTAGAACGAACAAACTTAGTTTACTTGTTTCAAATAAACTACTGTTTGGTTCTGTCCTGTTATCCTGATGGAGGGAATTACAATGAAGAAACTTACCTTACTTGTTTCTCTTAAACTACTGTTGGTTTTGTTTATCTTACTCTGGTGAGTCGAAATAGAAAAACAAACTTATTTACTTATTTCAAACAGATTACTGTTTTTTCTGTTGTCTTATCCTGATTCAACGAAGTACAATGAACAAACTTACTTTACGTTGTTCTCATAAACTACTGTTTGCTTTCTGTTGTCTTACTCTGATGGAAGCTAAGTAGAACCAATGCAACAAACTTACTTTATCTTGTTTCACTAAAACTACTGTTTGGATCTGTTGTCTTACTCTGGTGGAGACGCGATCGATACGAGTACAAACAAAACTTACTTGTTTTAACTTGAGATTTCAACAACTAAGTACATACGTGTTTTTTTGTTGTCTCTTGTCCTTATCCTGATTCAAAACTGCGTTACTGAATGAACAAAACTTACCTTACTTGTCCTAACTACTGTGTTTCGTTTCTTACTGTGAGCGAAGTAGAAAACAAATTACTGTACTTTTTCACAATGTTTCTGGTCTTTTGAAGAGATAACAAACTTACCTCCTTGTTTCAATAACCTGTTGTTTCGTTCTTATCCTGGAGCGAAGTACAGCGAACAAACTTACTTTACTTGTTTAACTTAAACTACTGTTTGGATCTGTTGTCTTACTCTGGTGGAGCGAAGTAGAACAAACAAACTTATGTTTACTTATTTCACACAGATTACTTTTTTGTTTCTGTTGTCTTATCCTGATGCAACGAAGTACAATGAACAAACTCACCTTACTTGTTTCACATAAACTACAATTCGTTTCTGTTGTCTTATCCTGATGAAGCGAAGTAGAAGGAACAAACTTATCTTACTTCTTTCACATAAACTACTGTTTATTTCTGTTGTCTTATCCATGAAGCGAAATAGAATGAACAAACTTACCTCACTTGTTTCATATTAACTACTGTTTGTTTCTGTATTCTTATCCTGATGAAAGGAAGTAGAAGGAACAAAATTACCTCACTTGTTTCATATTAACTACTGTCTGTTTCTGTTTTATCCTGATGAAGCGAAGTAGAAGGAACAAACTTACCTTACTTGTTTCACACTAACTACTGTTTGTTTCTGTTGTCTTATTCTGATGAAGCGAAGTTGAATGAACAAACTTACCTTACTTGTTTCACATTAACTACTGTTTGTTTCTGTTGTCTTATACTGATGAAGCTAAGTAGAATGAACAAACTTACCTTACTTGTTTCACATAAACTACTGTTTGTTTCTGTTGTCTTATCCTAATGAAGCGAAGTAGAAGAAACAAACTTACTTTACTTGTTTCAAATAAACTACTGTTTGGTTCTGTTCTGTTATCCTGATGGAGCGAAGTACAATGAACAAACTTACCTTACTTGTTTCTCTTAAACTACTGTTTGGTTTTGTTTATCTTACTCTGGTGGAGCGAAGTAGAACAAACAAACTTATGTTACTTATTTCAAACAGATTACTGTTTGTTTCTGTTGTCTTATCCTGATTCAACGAAGTACATGAACCAACTGACCTTACTTGTTTCACAAAACTACTGTTGTTTCTGTTGTCTTATCCTGATGAAGCGAAATACAATGAAAAAACTTACCTCACTTGTTTCATATTAACTACTGTTTGTTTCTGTTGTCTCATCTGATGAAGTTAAGTAGAAGGAACAAAATTACCTCACTTGTTCATATTAATCTACTGTCTGTTTCTGTTTTCTTATCCTGATGAAGCGAGTAGAAGGAACAAACTTACCTTAGTTGTTTCACACTACTACTTTCTGTTGTCTTATCTGATGAACGAAGTAGAAGAACAAACTTACCTTACTTTGTTTCACAAATACGTTTTTTTCTGTTGTTTAACTGATGAAGCGAAGTAGAAGAACAAACATACCTTACTGTTTCACATAAACTACTGTTTGTTTCTGTTGTCTTATCTAAGAAGGAAGTAGAACGAACAACTTACCTTACTTGTTTCACATAAACTACTGTTTGTTTCTGTTTCTTATTCTGATTAGCGAAGTTAATGAACAAACTACCTTACTTGTTTCACTTAACTACTGTTTGTTTTTGTTGTCTTAATGTGTGAGCAAGTAGAACAACAAACTATTACTTGTTTCACAAAATCTGTTTGTTTCTGTTGTCTTTCCTGATGAACGACAGTACATGAACCAACTGACTTACTTGTTTCACATAAACTACTGCTTGTTTCTGTTGTCTTATCCTGATGAAGCGAAATACAATGAAAAAACTTACCTCACTTGTTTCATATTAACTACTGTTTGTTTCTGTTGTCTCATCCTGATGAAGTTAAGTAGAAGGAACAAAATTACCTCACTTGTTTCATATTAACTACTGTCTGTTTCTGTTTTCTTATCCTGATGAAGCGAAGTAGAAGGAACAAACTTACCTTAGTTGTTTCACACTAGCTACTGTTTGTTTCTGTTGTCTTATTCTGATGAAGCGAAGTTGAATGAACAAACTTACCTTACTTGTTTCACACTAACTACTGTTTGTTTCTGTTGTCTTATACTGATGAAGCTAAGTAGAATGAACAAACCTACCTTACTTGTTTCAAATAAACTACTGTTTGTTTCTGTTGTCTTATTCTAATGAAGCGAAGAAGAAGGAACAAACTTACTTTACTTGTTCCAAATAAACTACTGTTTGGTTCTGTTCTGTTATCATGATATAGCGAAGTACAATGAACAAACTTACCTTACTTGTTTCTCTTAAACTACTGTTTGGTTTTGTTTATCTTACTCTGGTGGAGCGAAGAAGAACAAACAAACTTATGTTACTTATTTCAAACAGATTACTGTTTGTTTCTGTTGTCTTATCCTGATTCAAGGAGGTACAATGAACAAACTTACCTTACTTGTTTCACATAAACTACTGTTTGTTTCTGTTGTCTTATCCTGATGAAGCGAAGTACAGTGAACAAACTTACTTTATTTGTTTCACTTAAACTACTGTTTGGATCTGTTGTCTTACTCTGGTGGAGCGAGGTAGAACAAATAAACTTATGTTACTTACTTCAAACAGATTACTGTTTGTTTCTCTTGTCTTATCCTGATTCAACGAGGTACAATGAACAAACTTACCTTACTGGTTTCGCATAAACTACTGCTTGTTTCTGTTGTCTTATTCTGATGAAGCGAAGTAGAAAAACAAACTTACCTTACTTGTTTCACATAAACTACTGCTTTTTTCTGTTGTCTTATACTGATGAAGTGAAGTAGAACGAACAAACTTACCTTACTTGTTTCACATAAACTACTGTTTGTTTCTGTTGTCTTATTCTGAAGTAGCGAAGTAGAACGAACAAACTTACCTTACTTGTTTCACATAAACTACTGTTTGTTTCTGTTGTCTTATTCTGATGTAGCGAAGTTGAATGAACAAACTTACCTTACTTGTTTCACACTAACTACTGTTTTTTTCTGTTGTCTTATAGTGATGAAGCTAAGTAGAACGAACAAACTTTCCTTACTTCTTTCACATAAGCTGATGCTTGTTTCTGCTGACTTATCCTGATGAAGCAAAGTACAGCGAACAAACTTACGTTACTTCTTTCACTTAAACTACTGGTTGGATCTGTTGTCTTACTCCTGTGGAGCGAAGTAGAACAAACTAACTTATATTTCTTATTTCACACAGATTACTGTTTGTTTCTGTTGTCTTATCCTGATGCAATGAAGTACAATGAACAAACTTACCTTACTTGTTTCACATAAACTACTGTTTGTTTCTGTTGTCTTATCCTGATGAAGCAAAGTAGAAGGAACAAACTTATCTTACTTGTTTCACATAAGCTACTGTTTGTTTCTGTTGTCTTATCCTGATGAAGCGAAATAGAATGAACAAACTTACCTCACTTGTTTCATATTAAATACTGTTTGTTTCTATTTTCTTATCCTGATGAAGCGAAGTAGAAGGAACAAAATTACCTCACTAGTTTCATATTAACTACTGTCTGTTTTGTTTTCTTATCCTCATGAAGCGAAGTAGAAGGAACAAACTTACCTTACTTGTTTCACACTAACTACTGTTTGTTTCTGTTGTCTTATTCTGATGAAGCGAAGTTGAATGAACAAACTTACCTTACTTGTTTCACATTAACTACTGTTTGTTTCTGTTGTCTTATCCTGATGAAGCTAAGTAGAATGAAAAACTTACCTTACTTGTTTCACATAAGCTACGGTTTGTTTCTGTTGTCTTACCCTGATGCAGCTAAGTAGAACTAACAAACTTACCTTACTTGTTTCACATAAACTACTATTTGTTTCTGTTGTCTTATCCTAATGAAGCGAAGTAGAACGAACAAACTTACTTTACTTGTTTCAAATAAACTACTTTTGGTTCTGTTCTATTATCCTGATGGAGCGAAGTACAATGAACAAACTTACCTTACTTGTTTCACTTAAACTACTGTTTGGTTTTGTTTATCTTACTCTGGTGGAGCGAAGTAGAACAAACAAACTTATGTTACTTATTTCAAACAGATTACTGTTTGTTTCTGTTGTCTTATCCTGATTCAACGAGTACAATGAACAAACTTACCTTACTTGTTTCACATAAACTACTGTTTGTTTCTGTTGTCTTATCCTGATGAAGCGAAGTACAATGAACAAACTTACATTATTTGTTTCACTTAAACTACTGTTTGGATCTGTTGTCTTACTCTGGTGGAGCGAAGGTAGAACAAACAAACTTATGTTACTTATTTCAAACAGATTACTGTTTGTTTCTTCTTGTCTTATCCTGATTGCAAACGAAGTACAATGAACAAACTTACCTTACTTGTTTCACATAAACTAACTGTTTGTTTCTGTTGTCTTATCCTGATGAAGCGAAGTAGAACGAACAAACTTACCTTATTGTTTCACATAAACACTGTTTTTTCTGTTGTCTTAACTGATTGAAGTGAAGTAGAACGAACAAACTTACCTTACTTGTTTCACATAAAACTACTGTTTTTCTCTGTTGTCTTATCCTAATGAAGCGAAGTAGAACGAACAAACTTACCTTACTTGTTTCAAATAAACTACTGTTTGGTTCTGTTGTTTATCCTGATGAGCGAAGTTGAATGAACAAACTTACTTACTTGTTTCACATTAACTACTGTTTTTTTCTGTTTTCTTATCTGTGAGCGAAAGTAGAATGAACAAACTTACGCTTACTTGTTTCAAAATACTTTGTTCTGTTGTCTTCTGATTATCCTGATGAAGCGAAGTACAGCGAACAAACTTACCTTACTTGTTTCACATAAACTACTGTTTGGATCTGTTGTCTTACTCTGGTGGAGCTAAGTAGAACAAACAAACTTATGTTACTTATTTCACACAGATTACTGTTTGTTTCTGTTGTCTTATCCTGATGAAGCGAAGTAGAACGAACAAAGTTACCTTACTTGTTTCACATAAACTACTGCTTGTTTCTGTTGTCTTATACTGATGAAATGAAGTAGAACGAACAAACATACCTTACTTGTTTCACATAAACTAATGTTTGTTTCTGTTGTCTTATTCTGATGAAGCAAAGTTGAAGGAACAATCCTACCTTACTTGTTTCACATTAACTACTGTTTGTTTCTGTTGTCTTACCCTGATAAAGGGCAAGTAGAACAAACAAATTACCTTAACTTGTTTCACATAAACTACTTTTTGTTTCTGTTGTCTTATTCTGATGTAGCGAAGTACAATGAACAAACTTACCTTACTTGTCTCACATAAACTACTGTTTGGTTCTGTTCTGTTATCCTGATGAAGCGAAGTTGAATGAACAAACTTTCCTTACTTGTTTCTCTTAAACTACTGTTTGGTTTTGCTTATCTTACTCTGGTGGAGTGAAGTAGAATAAACAAATTTATGTTACTTATTTCAAACAGATTATTGTTGTTTCTGTTGTCTTTTCCTGATGCAACGAAGTACAATGAACAAACTTACCTTACTAGTTTCACATAAACTACTGTTTGTTTCCGTTGTCTTATCCTGATGAAGCGAAGTAGAATGAACAAACTTACCTTACTTGTTTCACATAAACTACTCCTAGTTTCTGTTGTTTTATTATGATGAAGCGAAGTACATCGAACGAACTTCTTTACTTGCTTCACTTAAACTACTGTTTGTTTCTGTTGTCTTATCCTGATGAAGGGAGGAAGAACGAATAAACTTACCTCATTTGTTTCATATTAACTACGGTTTTGTTTCTGTTGTCTTACTCTGATGAAGCGAAGTAGAACGAACAAACTTACCATACTTGTTTTACATAAACTACTGTTTGTTTCTGTTGTCTTACCCTGATGAAGCAAAATAGAACGAACAAACTTACCTCACTTGTTTCATATTAACTACTGTTTGTTTCTGTTTTCTTATCCTGATGAAGCAAAGTAGAAGGAACAAACTTACCTTACTTGTTTCACACATAACTACTGTTTGTTTCTGTTGTCTTATTCTGATGAAGCAAAGTTGAATGAACAAACTTACCTTACTTGTTTCACATTAACTACTGTTTTTTTCTGTTGTCTTATAGTGATGAAGCTAAGTAGAACGAACAAACTTACCTTACTTGTTTCACATAAACTACTGTTTGTTTCTGTTGTCTTATCCTGATGAAGCGAAGTACAATGAACAAACTTACTTTATTTGTTTCACTTAAACTACTGTTTGGATCTGTTGTCTTACTCTGGTGGAGCGAAGGAGAACAAACAAACTTATGTTACTTATTTCAAACAGATTACTGTTTGTTTCTCTTGTCTTATCCTGATTCAACGAGGTACAATGAACAAACTTACCTTACTTGTTTCACATAAAACTACTGCTTGTTTCTGTTGTCTTATCCTGATGAAGCGAAGTAGAACGAACAAACTTACATTACTTTTTTCACATAAACCACTGCTTTTTTCTGTTGTCTTAAACTGAGAAGTGAATAGAAAACAAAAACTTCTTACTTGTTCACATAAACTACTGTTTTCTTGTTTCTTATTCTGATGTAGCGAAGTAGAACGAACAAACTTACCTTACTTGTTTCACATAAACTACTGTTTGTTTCTGTTGTCTTATTCTGATGATATCGAAGTTGAATGAACAAACTTACCTTACTTGTTTCACATTAACTACTGTTTTTTTGTTGTCTTATAGTGATGTAGCTAAGTAGAACGAACAAACTTACCTTATTGTTTCACAAAACTGCTGTTGTTTCCGCTGCTTACCTGATGAAGCGAAGTACATCGAACAAACTTACTTACTTGTTTCACTAAACTACGTTTGGATTGTTGTCTAACCTGGTGGAGCAAAGTAGAACAAACAACTTATTTACTTATTTCACACAATACTTTTGTTCTGTGCTTATCCTGATGAACGAAGTACAATGAACAAACTTACCTTACTTTTTCACTTAAACACTGTTTGTTTTGTTTCTCACTCTGGGGGAGCGAAGTAGAACAAAAAACTTATGTTACTTATTTCATCAGATACTGTTTGTTTCTGTTGTCTTATCCTGATCAACGAAGTACAATGAAAAACTTACTTACTTGTTTCACATAAACTACTGTTTGTTTCTGTTGTCTTACCTGATGAACGAAGTACAATGAACAAACTTACTTTCTTGTTTCACTAAACTACTGTTTGTTTCTGTGTCTTATCCTGATGAAGCGAAGTAGAAGGAACAAACTTATCTTACTTGTTTCACATGATACTGTTTGTTTCTGTTGTCTTATCCGATGAACGAATAGAATGAACAAACTTACCTCACTTGTTTCAATTAACTACTGTTTGTTTCTGTTTCTTATCCTGATGAAGCGAAGTAGAAGGAACAAATTCCTCACTTGTTTCAATAACTACTGTTTGTTTCTGTTTTATCCTGATGAAGCGAAGTAGAAGAACAAACTTACCTTACTTGTTTCACACTATCCCCCCCCCCCCCCCCCCCCCCCCCCCCCCCCCCCCCCCCCCCCCCCCCCCCCCCCCCCCCCCCCCCCCCCCCCCCCCCCCCCCCCCCCCCCCCCCCCCCCCCCCCCCCCCCCCCCCCCCTTTCTTAATGTTCTTTCTTTACCTGATAAACATGTTTGCTTTCTTATTGCTATAAAACACTTGTTCTTCTTCTTGTTCAATAAAACTTTTTGTTACTAAATTAAACGAATCTTTTCGTTGTTATAACAACAGTTGACTTACCTTATAGCAATAAATACTTGTTTCTGTTTATCTGATGGGTTGAACTACTCTTGTCATAAACACATTTGTTTATTACGAAGAAGTTTATCAACTTCCTATTATTCATAAATAACTTTTCTTGTTCTACCTACAGTGGAAACTGAACAATCAATAAACCCTTCTTTTTTCCTTAAACAGTGGACTTTTCTACTTTTTTAAAAAAACCCTTGTTATTATAAACAATACTGTTTTTTTTTTCGTTAAATACTCCTTACCTTACTTTTTAAAAACCCACTGCTTTTCTTTTCTTTCTTTGAAAAAGAACGAACAAATTACATTTTTTTAAAAAACTTTTTTTTTTTTTCTTATTGTTGAATTTTAAGAAAAATTACCTTACTTGTTTCAAAAAACTACTTTTTTTCTGTGTTTCTATTTAAAGTAGCGAAAAATACTTACTTTTTCACTTTAAAACTCAACTGTTTTTTTGTTTTTTATAAGTGAAGAAAAACAACCCTTACTTTTGTTTCACATAACTCTGTTTGTTTTCTGTTTCCTTTTTAAAGGAAGTAGAGAACAAACTTATCTTTTTACTTAATTTTTT
>JAEEGE010000475.1:0-15471 GCA_036346955.1 Dipus sagitta | reverse complement strand
TGACCGGTCCATTCTGGTCCTGTTTCCACCGTCCTCCACGGGCCCGTTCCGGTATCGTGCATTCTGATCCAGTCTTTACCGTTTGTTCCGGTCCTCAACTGGTCTTGACTGGTCCATTCTGGTTCCCTGTTTCCACCGGTCTCCACGAACCCGTTCCGGTATCGTCCAGTCTGATCCAGTCTTTACCGGTTTGTTCTGGTCTCAACTGGTCTTGGACCGGTCCATTCTGGTCCCTGTTTCCACCGGTCCCCACTGCCCTTCCGGTATCGTCCATCTGATCCAGTCTTTCCGGTTTGTTCCGGTCTCAACGGTCTTGACCGGTCATTCTGGTCCCTGTTTCCCACCGGTCTCCACGGCCCGTTCCGGTATCGTCAGTCTGATCAGTCTTTAACCGGTTTGCTCCGGTCTCAACTGTCTTGACCGTCCATTCTGGTCCCTGTTTCCACCGGTCTCCACCTGCCACTGGCCTGTTCCGTATCGTCCATCTGATCCATCTTTACCGGTTTGTTCTGGTCTCAACTGGTCTGACCGTCCATTCTGGTCCCCTGTTTCCACCGGTCTCCACCTGCCACTGGCCTGTTCCGGTATCGTCCAGTCTGATCCAGTCTTTACCGTTTGTTCCGGTCTCAACGGTCTTGACCGGTCCATTCTGGTCCCTGTTTCCACCGTCCTCCACGGGCCCGTTCCGGTATCGTCCGTCTGATCCAGTCTTTACCGTTTGCTCCGGTCTCACTGTCTTGACCGGTCCATTCAGGTCCCTGTTTTCCACCGTCTCCACGGACCCGTTCCGGTATCGTCCATTCTGATCCAGTCTTTACCGTTTGTTCCGGTCTCAACTGGTTCTTGACCGGTCCATTCTGTCCCTGTTTCCACCGGTCTCCACGGGCCCGTTCCGGTATCGTCCAGTCTGATCCAGTCTTTAACCGGGTTTGTTCCGGTCTCAACTGGTCTTGACCGGTCCATTCTGGTCCCTGTTTCCACCGGGTCTCCACGGGGCCCGTTCACGGTATTCGTCCAGTCTGATCCAGGTCTTTACCGGTTTGCTCCGGTCTCAACTGTCTTGACCGGTCCATTTCTGGTCCCTGTTTCCACCGGTCCCCACGGGCCCGTCCGGTATCGTCCAGTCTGATCCAGTCTTTACCTGGTTTGTTCCGTCTCAACTGTCTTGACCGGTCCATTCTGGTCCCTGTTTCCACCGGTCTCACACTGCCACTGCCCGTTCCGGTATCGTCCAGTCTGATCCAGTCTTTACCGGTTTTGTTCCGGTCTCAACTGGTCTTGAGTCCGGTCCATTCTGGTCCCTGTTTTCCACCGGTCCTCCACTGGCCCGTTCCGGTATAGCGTCCAGCTGATCCAGTCTTTACCGGTTTGTTCGGTCTCAACTGGTCTTGACCGGTCCATTCTGGTCCTCTGTTTCCACCGGTCTCCACTGGCCCGTTCCGGTATCGTCCAGTCTGATCCAGTCTTTACCGGTTTGTTCCGGTCTCAACTGGTCTTGACCGGTCCATTCTGGTCCTGTTTCCACCGGTCTCCACTGGGCCCGTTCCGGTATCGTCCAGTCTGATCCAGTCTTTACCGGTTTGTTCCGGTCTCAACTGGTCTTGACCGGTCCATTCTGGTCCCTGTTTCCACCGGTCCTCCACGGCCCGTTCCGTATCGTCCAGTCTGATCCAGTCTTTACCGGTTTGTTCCGGTCTCAACTGGTCTTGACCGGTCCATTCTGGTCCCTGTTTCCACCGGTCCTCCACTGGACCCGTTCCGGTATCGTCCAGTCTGATCCAGTCTTTACCGGTTTGTTCCGGTCTCAACTGGTCTTGACCGGTCCATTCTGGTCCCTGTTTCCACCGGTCCCTCCACTGGCCCGTTCCGGTATCGTCCAGTCTGATCCAGTCTTTACCGGTTTGTTCCGGTCTCAACTGGTCTTGACCGGTCCATTCTGGTCCCTGTTTCCACCGGTCTCCCACAGGCCCGTTCCGGTATCGTCCAGTCTGATCCAGTCTTTACCGGTTTGTTCCGGTCTCAACTGGTCTTGACCGGTCCATTCTGTCCCTGTTTCCACCGGTCCCACACGGCCCGTTCCGGTATCGTCCAGTCTGATCCAGTCTTTACCGGTTTTTCCGGTCTCAACGTCTCTAACTTACCGTGTCGCCACGTCTGCCGTTCGTCCGTCACCGCCGGCCTCCGGATCGCCACTGATCCATCTTTACGTTTGTCGTCTCACTGCTGACCCATTCTGCTTTCACCGTCCACGGCCTCCGTACGCCATCGATCCACTACCGTTTTCCGCAACGCTGACGTCCATTCTGTCCGTTCCACGCCCACGCCCTCCGTTCTCTCGACCTCTTTACCGTTTGTCGTCTCACGTCTTACCGTCATTCTGTCGTTCCACCGCCACGCCCTCGACGCCACGCCTCTCCTTTGTCCGTCCACTGCTTGACTCATCTGGTCTGTTCCCGCCCCTGCCGTCCGACGCCAGCTGCATTTACCGTTGTCCGCTCAACGTCTACCGCCATTCGTCCTCCACCGCTCCAGTCGACGCCATCTGATCCATCTACCGTTTCCGGCCAACGCTGCCGTCATTCTGGCCTTCCACCGCCCGCCTCCGTACGCAGCCCTTACCGTTTGTCCTCTCACTGTCTTGACCGTCCAGGTCCCGTTCCACGTCCACGCCCGCCGTCCATCTATCCTCTTACCGTTGTTCGCTAACTGTCTTCGATCCTTCGCCTTCCACGCCACGCCTCCTACTCATCTGACCTCTTACCGTTTGTTCCGTCTCAACGGTCTGACCGTCCATTCTGGCCCTTTCCACCGTCCACGCCCTTCCGTATCGTCCATCTGATCCAGTTTACGTTGTCCGTCACTGCTTGACCGTCCATTCTGTCCCTGTTTCCACCGTCTCCACGAGCCCGTCCGTATCGTCCATCTGATCCATTTTACCGGTTTGTTCCGCTCACTGCTTGACGGTCCATTCGGTCCCTGTTTCCACCGTCCCCAGCCCGTTCCGGTACGTCCATCTATCCATCTTTACCGTTTTCCGTCTCAACTGGTCTTGACCGTCCATTCGTCCCGTTTCCACCGCACCACGGCCCTTCCGGTATCGTCCATCTATCCAGTCTTTACTTGTTCCGGTCTCAACTGTCTTGACCGTCATCTGTCCCTGTTTCCACGTCTCCACTGCCGTTCCGTACGCCAGTCTGATCCATCTTACCGTTGTTCGTCTCACTGGTCTTGACCGTCCATTCTGGTCCCTTTTCCACCGTCCCTGCCCTCCTGACGTCAGTCTGATCCATCTTACCGTTTGTTCCGTCTCAACTGTCTGACCGTCCATCGGTCCCGTTTCACCGTCTCCCTGGCCCGTTCGTACTCCATCTGTCCAGTCTTTACCGTTTGTCCGGTCTCAACGTCTTGACCGTCCATTCTGGTCCCTTTTCCACCGTCTCCACGGCCCGTTCCGGTATCGTCCAGTCTGATCCTCTTACCGTTTCCGCTCAACTGTCTTGACCGTCCATTCTGGTCCTGTTTCCACCGTCTCCACGGGCCCGTTCGTATCGTCATTCTGACCATCTTCGTTGTTCCGTCTCAACTGTCTTGACCGTCATTCTGGTCCCTTTCCACCGTTCCACAGCCCGTTCCGTATCGTCCAGTCTGATCCGCTTACGTTTTTACGTCTTACGGTCCATTCTGGTCCCGTTTACCGGTCTCCACTGGCCACTGGCCTTCCGGTCGTCCAGTCGATCCAGTCTTTCCGGTTGTTCCGTCTACTGTCTTGACCGTCCATTCGGTCCCTGTTTCACCGTTCTCCACGGCCCGTCCGGTTCGTCCAGTCTGATCCATCTTTACGGTTTGTTCCGTCTCAACTGCCGTCATCTGTCCCGTTTCCACCGGTCCACGGCCCTCCGTATCGTCATCTGATCCATCTTCCGGTTGTTCCGGTCTCAACTGTCTGACCGGTCCATTCTGGTCCTGTTCCACCGTCCCCAGCCTTCCGGTATCGTCCAGTCTGATCCAGCTTTACGGTTTGTTCCGTCTCAACTGTCTGACCGGTCCATTCTGTCCTGTTCCACGGTCTCCACTGCCCTTCCGTATCGTCCAGTCTGATCCATCTTTACCGGTTTGTTCGGTCTCAACTGGTCTTGACCGTCCATTCTGTCCCTTTCCACCGGTCCCACGGCCGTTCCGTACGTCCAGTCTGTCCAGCTTTACGTTGTTCCGGTTCAACTGGTCTTGACCGGTCATTCTGGTCCTGTTTCCACCGGTCCCACGCCCGTTCCGTATCTCCAGTCTGATCCAGTCTTTACGTTTGTTCCGTCTCAACTGTCTTGACCGTCCATCTGGTCCCTGTTTCACCGTCCCACTGGCCCTCCGGTATCGTCCAGTCTGATCCAGTCTTACCGTTGTTCCGGTCTCAACTGTCTTGACCGGTCCATTCTGTCCCTGTTTCCACCGTCCCACGGCCTTCGGTACGTCCAGTTGATCCTCTTACGTTTGCCGTCTCAACTGGTCTTCACCGTCTTCTGGTCCCTGTTTCCACGTCCCCACGGCCCGTCCGTATCGTCCATCTGATCCAGTCTTACCGGTTTGTTCCGTCTCACTGTCTGACCGTCCATTCTGTCCCTTTTCCACCGTCCCACGCCCGTCCGTATGTCCAGTCTGATCCATCTTTACCGGTGTTCCGTCTCAACGGTCTTGACCGGTCCATTCTGGTCCCTGTTTCCACCGGTCCCACGCCCTTCCGGTATCGTCCATCTGATCCAGTCTTTACCGTTTGTTCCGGTCTCAACTGGCTTGACCGGTCCATCTGGTCCTGTTTCACCGTCTCCACGGCCCGTTCCGATCGCCAGTCTGATCATCTTACCGTTTGTCCGGTCTCAACGTCTTGACCGGTCCATTCTGTCCGTTTCCACCGGTCCCACTGCCCGTTCCGGTATCGTCCAGTCTGATTCCATCCTTTACCGGTTTGTTCCGGTCTCAACTGGTCTTGACCGGTCCATTCTGGTCCCTGTTTCACCGTCTCCACGGCTGCCCGTTCCGGTATCGTCCAGTCTGATCCAGTCTTTACCGGTTTGTTCCGGTCTCAACTGGTCTTGACCGGGTCCATTCTGGTCCTGTTTCCACCGGTCTCCACTGGCCCGTTCCGGTATCGTCCAGTCTGAGCCAGTCTTTACCCGGTTTGTTCCGGTCTCAACTGGTCTTGACCGGTCCATTCTGGTCCCTGTTTCCACCGGTCTCCACTGGCCCGTTCCGGTATCGTCCAGTCTGATCCAGTCTTTACCGGTTTGTTCCGGTCTCAACTGGTCTTGACCGGTCCATTCTGGTCCCTGTTTCCACCGGTCCCCACTGGCCCGTTCCGGTATCGTCCAGTCTGATCCAGTCTTTACCGGTTTGTTCCGGTCTCAACTGGTCTTGACCGGTCCATTCTGGTCCCTGTTTCCACCGGTCTCCACTGGCCCGTTCCGGCTATCGTCCAGTCTGATCCAGTCTTTACCGGTTTGTTCCGGTCTCAACTGGTCTTGACCGGTCCATTCTGGTCCCTGTTTCCACCGGTCTCCACTGGCCCGTTCCGGTATCGTCCAGTCTGATCCAGTCTTTACCGGTTTGCTTCCGGTCTCAACTGGTCTTGACCGGTCCATTCTGGTCCCTGTTTCCACCGGTCTCCACGAGGCCCGTTCCGGTATCGTCCAGTCTGATCCAGTCTTTACCGGTTTGTTCCGGTCTCAACTGGTCTTGACCGGTCCATTCTGGTCCCTGTTTCCACCGGTCCCCACTGGCCCGTTCCGGTATCGTCCAGTCTGATCCAGTCTTTACCGGTTTGTTCCGGTCTCAACTGGTCTTGACCGGTCCATTCTGGTCCCTGTTTCCACCGGTCTCCACTGGCCCGTTCCGGTATCGTCCAGTCTGATCACGTCTTTACAGGTTTGTTCCGGTCTCAACTGGTCTTGACCGGTCCATTCTGGTCCCTGTTTCCACCGGTCTCCACTGGCCCGTTCCGGTATCGTCCAGTCTGATCCAGTCTTTACCGGTTTGTTCCGGTCTCAACTGGTCTTGACCGGTCCATTCTGGTCCCTGTTTCCACCGGTCTCCACTGGCCCGTTCCGGTATCGTCCAGTCTGATCCAGTCTTTACCGGTTTGTTCCGGTCTCAACTGGTCTTGACCGGTCCATTCTGGTCCCTGTTTCCACCGGTCTCCACTGGCCCGTTCCGGTATCGTCCAGTCTGATCCAGTCTTTACCGGTTTGTTCCGGTCTCAACTGGTCTTGACCGGTCCATTCTGGTCCCTGTTTCCACCGGTCTCCACGGGCCCGTTCCGGTATCGTCCAGTCTGATCCAGTCTTTACCGGTTTGTTCCGGTCTCAACTGGTCTTGACCGGTCCATTCTGGTCCCTGTTTCCACCGGTCCCCACTGGCCCGTTCCGGTATCGTCCAGTCTGATCCAGTCTTTACCGGTTTGTTCCGGTCTCAACTGGTCTTGACCGGTCCATTCTGGTCCCTGTTTCCACCGGTCTCCACGGGCCCGTTCCGGTATCGTCCAGTCTGATCCAGTCTTTACCGGTTTGTTCCGGTCTCAACTGGTCTTGACCGGTCCATTCTGGTCCCTGTTTCCACCGGTCTCCACTGGCCCGTTCCGGTATCGTCCAGTCTGATCCAGTCTTTACCGGTTTGTTCCGGTCTCAACTGGTCTTGACCGGTCCATTCTGGTCCCTGTTTCCACCGGTCCTCACTGGCCTGTTCCGGTATCGTCCAGTCTGATCCAGTCTTTACCGGTTTGTTCCGGTCTCAACTGGTCTTGACCGGTCCATTCTGGTCCCTGTTTCCACCGGTCTCCACTGGCCCGTTCCGGTATCGTCCAGTCTGATCCAGTCTTTACCGGTTTGTTCCGGTCTCAACTGGTCTTGACCGGTCCATTCTGGTCCCTGTTTCCACCGGTCTCCACGGGCCCGTTCCGGTATCGTCCAGTCTGATCCAGTCTTTACCGGTTTGTTCCGGTCTCAACTGGTCTTGACCGGTCCATTCTGGTCCCTGTTTCCACCGGTCCTCCACTGGCCCGTTCCGGTATCGTCCAGTCTGATCCAGTCTTTACCGGTTTGTTCCGGTCTCAACTGGTCTTGACCGGTCCATTCTGGTCCCTGTTTCCACCGGTCTCCACTGGCCCGTTCCGGTATCGTCCAGTCTGATCCAGTCTTTACCGGTTTGTTCCGGTCTCAACTGGTCTTGACCGGTCCATTCTGGTCCCTGTTTCCACCGGTCTCCCACTGGCCCGTTCCGGTATCGTCCAGTCTGATCCAGTCTTTACCGGTTTGTTCCGGTCTCAACTGGTCTTGACCGGTCCATTCTGGTCCCTGTTTCCACCGGTCTCCACGGGCCCGTTCCGGTATCGTCCAGTCTGATCCAGTCTTTACCGGTTTGTTCCGGTCTCAACTGGTCTTGACCGGTCCATTCTGGTCCCTGTTTCCACCGGTCTCCACTGGCCCGTTCCGGTATCGTCCAGTCTGATCCAGTCTTTACCGGTTTGTTCCGGTCTCAACTGGTCTTGACCGGTCCATTCTGGTCCCTGTTTCCACCGGTCCCCACTGGCCCGTTCCGGTATCGTCCAGTCTGATCCAGTCTTTACCGGTTTGTTCCGGTCTCAACTGGTCTTGACCGGTCCATTCTGGTCCCTGTTTCCACCGGTCTCCACTGGCCCGTTCCGGTATCGTCCAGTCTGATCCAGTCTTTACCGGTTTGTTCCGGTCTCAACTGGTCTTGACCGGTCCATTCTGGTCCCTGTTTCCACCGGTCTCCACTGGCCCGTTCCGGTATCGTCCAGTCTGATCCAGTCTTTACCGGTTTGTTCCGGTCTCAACTGGTCTTGACCGGTCCATTCTGGTCCCTGTTTCCACCGGTCTCCACGGGCCCGTTCCGGTATCGTCCAGTCTGATCCAGTCTTTACCGGTTTGTTCCGGTCTCAACTGGTCTTGACCGGTCCATTCTGGTCCCTGTTTCCACCGGTCTCCACGGGCCCGTTCCGGTATCGTCCAGTCTGATCCAGTCTTTACCGGTTTGTTCCGGTCTCAACTGGTCTTGACCGGTCCATTCTGGTCCCTGTTTCCACCGGTCTCCACTGGCCCGTTCCGGTATCGTCCAGTCTGATCCAGTCTTTACCGGTTTGTTCCGGTCTCAACTGGTCTTGACCGGTCCATTCTGGTCCCTGTTTCCACCGGTCTCCACTGGCCCGTTCCGGTATCGTCCAGTCTGATCCAGTCTTTACCGGTTTGTTCCGGTCTCAACTGGTCTTGACCGGTCCATTCTGGTCCCTGTTTCCACCGGTCTCCACTGGCCCGTTCCGGTATCGTCCAGTCTGATCCAGTCTTTACCGGTTTGTTCCGGTCTCAACTGGTCTTGACCGGTCCATTCTGGTCCCTGTTTCCACCGGTCTCCACTGGCCCGTTCCGGTATCGTCCAGTCTGATCCAGTCTTTACCGGTTTGTTCCGGTCTCAACTGGTCTTGACCGGTCCATTCTGGTCCCTGTTTCCACCGGTCTCCACTGGCCCGTTCCGGTATCGTCCAGTCTGATCCAGTCTTTACCGGTTTGTTTCCGGTCTCAACTGGTCTTGACCGGTCCATTCTGGTCCCTGTTTTCCACGGTCTCCACTGGGCACGTTCCGCTATCGTACCAGTCTGATCAGTCTTTACCCAGGTTTGTTCCGGTCTCAATGTCTTGACCGGTCCATTCTTGAGGGCCCTGCTTTCCACCGGTCTCAACGGTTCCGTTCGGTATCGTCCAGTTGATCCAGTCTTTTACCGGTTTGGCTCGGTATTCTCTCAACTGGTCTGACGGTCCATCTCTGGTACCTGTTTCACCGGTCCAACGGGACCGATTCGGTATCGTCCAGTCTGATTTCCAGTCGTTACGGTTTGTTCGGTCTCAACTGTCTTGACCGGTCCATTCTGGTCCCTGTTTCCCACCGGTCTCCAGGGCCGTTCCGGTATCGTGCATTCTTGATCCAGTCTTACCTGGTTTGTCTCCAGGTCCTCAACTGGTCTTGACCTGGTCCATTCTGGTCCCTGTTTCCCACCGGTTCCACGGGGCCACTGGCCCGTTCCGGTAATCGTCCCAGGTCTGATCCAGTCCTTACGCGGTTTGTTCCAGGTCTAACAAGGTCTTCGACCGGTCCCACTTCTGGTCCCTGTTTCCAACGGTCCCCACTGGCCCGTTCCGGTATCGTCCTAGTCTGATCCAGTCTTTTCCCGGTTTGTTCCGGTCTCAACTGGTCTTGACCGGTCCATTCTGGTCCCTGTTTCCACCGGTCTCCACTGGCCCCGTTCCGGTATCGTCCAGTCTGATCCTGGTCTTTACGGTTTGTTCCGGTCTCAACTGGTCTCTGACGGTCCATTCTGGTCCCTGTTTCCACCGGTCTCCACTGGCCCGTTCCGGTATCGTCCAGTCTGATCCAGTCTTTACCGGTTTGTTCCGGTCTCAACTGGTCTTGACCGGTCCATTCTGGTCCCTGTTTCCACCGGTCTCCACGGGCCCGTTCCGGTATCGTCCAGTCTGATCCAGTCTTTACCGGTTTGTTCCGGTCTCAACTGGTCTTGACCGGTCCATTCTGGTCCCTGTTTCCACCGGTCTCCACGGGCCCGTTCCGGTATCGTCCAGTCTGATCCAGTCTTTACCGGTTTGTTCCGGTCTCAACTGGTCTTGACCGGTCCATTCTGGTCCCTGTTTCCACCGGTCCTCCACTGGCCCGTTCCGGTATCGTCCAGTCTGATCCAGTCTTTACCGGTTTGTTCCGGTCTCAACTGGTCTTGACCGGTCCATTCTGGTCCCTGTTTCCACCGGTCTCCACTGGCCCGTTCCGGTATCGTCCAGTCTGATCCAGTCTTTACCGGTTTGTTCCGGTCTCAACTGGTCTTGACCGGTCCATTCTGGTCCCTGTTTCCACCGGTCTCCACTGGCCCGTTCCGGTATCGTCCAGTCTGATCCAGTCTTTACCGGTTTGTTCCGGTCTCAACTGGTCTTGACCGGTCCATTCTGGTCCCTGTTTCCACCGGTCTCCACTGGCCCGTTCCGGTATCGTCCAGTCTGATCCAGTCTTTACCGGTTTGTTCCGGTCTCAACTGGTCTTGACCGGTCCATTCTGGTCCCTGTTTCCACCGGTCCCCACGGGCCCGTTCCGGTATCGTCCAGTCTGATCCAGTCTTTACCGGTTTGTTCCGGTCTCAACTGGTCTTGACCGGTCCATTCTGGTCCCTGTTTCCACCGGTCTCCACGGGCCCGTTCCGGTATCGTCCAGTCTGATCCAGTCTTTACCGGTTTGTTCCGGTCTCAACTGGTCTTGACCGGTCCATTCTGGTCCCTGTTTCCACCGGTCTCCACTGGGCCCGTTCCGGTATCGTCCAGTCTGATCCAGTCTTTACCGGTTTGTTCCGGTCTCAACTGGTCTTGACCGGTCCATTCTGGTCCCTGTTTCCACCGGTCTCCACTGGCCCGTTCCGGTATCGTCCAGTCTGATCCAGTCTTTACCGGTTTGTTCCGGTCTCAACTGGTCTTGACCGGTCCATTCTGGTCCCTGTTTCCACCGGTCTCCACTGGCCCGTTCCGGTATCGTCCAGTCTGATCCAGTCTTTACCGGTTTGTTCCGGTCTCAACTGGTCTTGACCGGTCCATTCTGGTCCCTGTTTCCACCGGTCTCCACTGGCCCGTTCCGGTATCGTCCAGTCTGATCCAGTCTTTACCGGTTTGTTCCGGTCTCAACTGGTCTTGACCGGTCCATTCTGGTCCCTGTTTCCACCGGTCTCCACGGGCCCGTTCCGGTATCGTCCAGTCTGATCCAGTCTTTACCGGTTTGTTCCGGTCTCAACTGGTCTTGACCGGTCCATTCTGGTCCCTGTTTCCACCGGTCTCCACTGGCCCGTTCCGGTATCGTCCAGTCTGATCCAGTCTTTACCGGTTTGTTCCGGTCTCAACTGGTCTTGACCGGTCCATTCTGGTCCCTGTTTCCACCGGTCTCCACTGGCCCGTTCCGGTATCGTCCAGTCTGATCCAGTCTTTACCGGTTTGTTCCGGTCTCAACTGGTCTTGACCGGTCCATTCTGGTCCCTGTTTCCACCGGTCTCCACTGGCCCGTTCCGGTATCGTCCAGTCTGATCCAGTCTTTACCGGTTTGTTCCGGTCTCAACTGGTCTTGACCGGTCCATTCTGGTCCCTGTTTCCACCGGTCTCCACTGGCCCGTTCCGGTATCGTCCAGTCTGATCCAGTCTTTACCGGTTTGTTCCGGTCTCAACTGGTCTTGACCGGTCCATTCTGGTCCCTGTTTCCACCGGTCTCCACTGGCCCGTTCCGGTATCGTCCAGTCTGATCCAGTCTTTACCGGTTTGTTCCGGTCTCAACTGGTCTTGACCGGTCCATTCTGGTCCCTGTTTCCACCGGTCTCCACTGGCCCGTTCCGGTATCGTCCAGTCTGATCCAGTCTTTACCGGTTTGTTCCGGTCTCAACTGGTCTTGACCGGTCCATTCTGGTCCCTGTTTCCACCGGTCTCCACGGGCCCGTTCCGGTATCGTCCAGTCTGATCCAGTCTTTACCGGTTTGTTCCGGTCTCAACTGGTCTTGACCGGTCCATTCTGGTCCCTGTTTCCACCGGTCTCCACTGGCCCGTTCGGTATCGTCCAGTCTGATCCAGTCTTTACCGGTTTGTTCCGGTCTCAACTGGTCTTGACCGGTCCATTCTGGTCCCTGTTTCCACCGGTCTCCACGGCCCCGTTCCAGTATCGTCCAGTCTGATCAGTCTTTTACCGGTTTGTTCCGGTCTCAACTGGTCTTGACCGGTCCATTCTGGTCCCCTGTTTCCACCGGTCTCACTGGCCCCGTTCCCGGCTATCAGTCCAGTCTGATCCAGTCTTTACCCGCGGTTTGTTCCGGTCTCAACTGGTCTTGACCGGTCCATTCTGGTCCCTGTTTCCACGGTCTCCACGGGCCCGTTCCGGTATCGTCCAGTCTGATCCAGTCTTTACGGTTTGTTCCGGTCTCAACTGGTCTTGACCGGTCCATTCTGGTCCCTGTTTCCACCGGTCCCCACTGGACCCGTTCCGGTATCGTCCAGTCTGATCCAGTCTTTACCGGTTTGTTCCGGTCTCAACTGGTCTTGACCGGTCCATTCTGGTCCCTGTTTCCACGGTCTCCACGGGCCCGTTCCGGTATCGTCCAGTCTGATCCAGTCTTTACCGGTTTGTTCCGGTCTCAACTGGTCTTGACCGGTCCATTCTGGTCCCTGTTTCCACCGGTCCCACTGGCCCGTTCCGGTATCGTCCAGTCTGATCCAGTCTTTACCGGTTTGTTCCGGTCTCAACTGGTCTTGAACGGTCCATTCTGGTCCCTGTTTCCACCGGTCTCCACGGGCCCGTTCCGGTATCGTCCAGTCTGATCCAGTCTTTACCAGGTTTGTTCCGGTCTCAACGGTCTTGACCGGTCCATTCTGGTCCCTGTTTCCACCGTCCCACGGCCCGTTCCGTATCGTCCAGTCTGATCCAGTCTTTACCGGTTTGTTCCGGTCTCAACTGGTCTTGACCGTCCATTCTGGTCCCTGTTCCACCGGTCCCACGGCCCGTTCCGTATCGTCCATCTGATCCAGTCTTTACCGTTTGTTCCGGTCTCAACTGGTCTTGACCGTCCATTCTGGTCCCTGTTTCCACCGGTCCCACGGCCCGTTCCGGTATCGTCAGTCTGATCCAGTCTTTACCGGTTTGTTCCGGTCTCAACTGTCTTGACCGGCCATTCTGGTCCCTGTTTCCACCGGTCCCCAGGCCCGTTCCGGTATCGCCAGTCTGATCCAGTCTTTACCGTTTGTTCCGTCTCAACTGGTCTTGACCGGTCCATCTGGTCCCTGTTTCCACCGTCTCCACGGGCCCGTTCCGGTATCGTCCAGTCTGATCCAGTCTTTACCGGTTTGTCCGGTCTCAACTGGTCTTGACCGGTCCATTCTGGTCCCTGTTTCCACCGGTCTCCACTGGCCCGTTCCGGTATCGTCCAGTCTGATCCAGTCTTTACCGGTTTGTTCCGGTCTCAACTGGTCTTGACCGGTCCATTCTGGTCCCTGTTTTCCACCGGTCACCACTGGCCCGTTCCTGTATCGTCCAGTCTGATCCAGTCTTTACCGGTTTGTTCCGGTCTCAACTGGTCTTGACGGTCCATTCTGGTCCCTGTTTCCACCGGTCTCCACTGGCCCGTTCCGGTATCGTCCAGTCTGATCCAGTCTTTACCGGTTTGTTCCGGTCTCAACTGGTCTTGACCGGTCCATTCTGGTCCCCTGTTTTCACCGGTCTCCACGGGCCCGTTCCGGTATCGTCCAGTCTGATCCAGTCTTTACCGGTTTGTTCCGGTCTCAACTGGTCTTGACCGGTCCATTCTGGTCCCTGTTTCCACGGTCCACACGGGCCCGTTCCGGTATCGTCCAGTCTGATCCAGTCTTTACCGGTTTGTTCCGGTCTCAACTGGTCTGACCGTCCATTCTGGTCCCTGTTCCACGGTCTCCCGCCCGTTCCGTACGTCCAGTCTGATCCATCTTACCGGTTTGTTCGTCTCAACTGTCTTGACCGTCCATTCTGTCCCTGTTTCCACCGTCCACGGCCTTCGTATCGTCCATCTATCCAGTCTTTCCGTTTGTTCCGTCTCAACTGGTCTTGCCGGTCCATTCTGGTCCCTGTTTCACCGGTCCCCACGGCCCGTTCCGTATCGTCCAGTCTGATCCAGTCTTTACCGGTTTGTTCCGGTCTCAACTGGTCTTGACCGGTCCATTCTGGTCCCTGTTTCCACCGGCCCACGGCCCGTTCCGTATCGTCCAGTCTGATCCAGTCTTTACCGTTTGTTCCGGTCTCAACTGTCTTGACCGTCCATTCTGGTCCCTGTTTCCACCGGTCTCCACGGCCCGTTCCGGTATCGTCCATCTGATCCAGTCTTTACGTTTGTTCCGGTCTCAACTGGTCTTGACCGGTCCATTCTGGTCCCTGTTTCCACCGGTCTCCACGGGCCCGTTCCGGTATCGTTCCAGTCTGATCCAGTCTTTACCGGTTTGTTCCGGTCTCAACTGGTCTTGACGGTCCATTCTGGTCCTGTTTCCCCTGGTCTCCACTGGCCCGTTCCTGTAACGTCCAGTCTGATCCAGTCTTTACCGGTTTGTTCCGGTCTCAACTGGTCTTGACCGTCCATTCTGGTCCCTGTTTCCACCGTCCCACTGGCCCGTTCCGTATCGTCCAGTCTGATCCAGTCTTTACCGTTCGGTCAAGGCTACGTCCATTCTGGTCTGTTTCACCGGCCAGCCTCGACTCTCTGACCTACGTTTGTCTATGCTGACGCATGCTGTTCACGCACCTTCGTCCACTGATCAGTCTTCGTGTGTCTACGGTCTGACGTCATGTCCCTTCCACGGTTCACGCCGTCGTATGTCGCGACAGTCTATTGTCTCATGGTCTGACGTCCTCGGTCCCTTTCCGTCAGGCCGTCCTAGCTGTCTTACGTTGCGTTACTGTGCGTCATTGTCTTTCCTCCAGCGTTCGTATGCAGCGACAGTCTTCCGTTTTCGTTCATGTCGACGTCATCTGGTCCTTTCCACGTCCGCCGTTCGACAGTCTGTCCTTCTTTGTCCAAGTTGACGATTTGCTGTTCACGTCCAGCCCGTTCGGTTCGCACATCCATCTTGTTGTTCCTCACGGTCTGACCGTCATTCTGTCCTTCCGTCGGCCTTCGATCGCAGTCATCGTCTTTACGTTTCGCTCAGTCTGTCCATCTGGTCCTGTTTCCGCCACGCCGTCCGTTCGCCACTGATCCATCTACGTTGTCGCCACGTCTGACGTCATTCCCCTGTTCACGTCCGCCGTCCGGTACGCATCTATCCAGCTTACGTTGTTCGTCCATCTGACGTCATTTGTCCTTCCACGTACGCCTCGATCCATGATCCATTAGTTTGTCTCCGTCTGACGGCCTGTCCTTCCCGTCTCACGCCGTTCCGGTTCCGTCTGATCCGCTTCGTTTTTCAACGGTCTTACCGTCCATTCTGTCCTGTTCCACGCCTGCCCTTCCGGTACGTCCGTCGATCCAGTCTTCCTGTCGGTCCACTGGTCTCGTCCATCCTTTCCGCTCTGCGCCGTCCGTATCCCGTCTATCCGTTTCGTCTTGTTCCTTCAACTGGTCTTGCCGTCTCTGGCCTTCCGTTCCTCCCTCGTTCTCCAGTTGTCCGTTTCCTTCCGGTTCCCATCTCCCTGTTTCACGTTCCACGTCCCGTCCTTTCCGTTTGCTCTCTCGTCCATCGCCGGTCACGTCCTTCCATTCCTCTTTGTGCTGCGTCCGTTCCGTCTTCGTCCACTTCGTCTTTCCGGTTTTTCCGGTCCTTCAACTGCTTCTGCCGTTCCTTTGGTCCCTGTTCCACGTCTACCGTCCTGTTCCGTCCTTCCTTGACCATCTTTACCGTTCGATCCGGTCTCAACTGGTCTTGACGCCCG
>JAEEGE010000237.1:0-29731 GCA_036346955.1 Dipus sagitta | reverse complement strand
AGGACTGGCATGATCACCCTTTGCCTACGGGCTCTGCAAGAACCCAAATGACAGTGCATGGATGGAATTGAGGTGGGAAGTAGCGAGTGGCCCTGCGGCGTGCTTTTCCCAGCAGCGGCGGTTCCTTGGCGGGCTGTGTGTTCTGACAGGGCTCCAAAGCCCACAAAGTCCACTTTATTGCTCTTGGGCCCTGTTATCCCGGGGCCCAAGCGCACCCGCGCCACACCGCACCGCAGCGCTCCACTGAGCACACGCTCATTGCCGTCACTCTCCCCTTACTTGGCTGACAGACAGCTAAAGGGTGTGCGTCGGAACACCCAGGGTGAGCGTTGGGGGGCTTAACACGCACAGGAGTCGAAAGGTTCTGGCTTCTGGGTCCGCCGGGTGCCAGTTAGTTCCAGGTCCTTCCCTTTGCGGGTCCCCAAGGATGTCAGGCCTTCCTGTCTGTGACCTCCTGCTGGGCGGGGAGGGGAGGCGCACACAAGTCACTTTGCGGGAGGCAGTCGGGGCTGGCGGGGAGCTGGGCTGTGGGCTTGCTGAGGTGTGAGGATCAGGCAGGGAGTGCAGAGCATGTCCAGGAGGGCTGAAATTCTCCTCAGCCAGGGGCGGTGGGGTGGCGTTGCGGGCCTCTCCTCCGCAGTGCCTCTGGAGCCTGAAGGTCGTACTGCCTCTGCCTGGATGTCAGCCCAGACAGGAAGATCTAGAAGGTGACGAGTCCGGGGTCTGCCTTGGCTTGCTGGAGGCATCCAGCAGGGCCAAATCCAGGCGGCCCCAGTAGTCAGTGGGGGCGTGCGGTCTTCAGCCGAGCCGGCCCAGGAGCCTGGCTGTGACTTCTGCGGCCAGCCAGGGACGCTTCTTCCTGCAGGCCAGAGGCCAAGATGCGACCGGGGGTCCCTGTGTGGACCCTTGCTCAAGGAAGTGCAGGGTCGGTCAAGCCAGAGTCCCCGGAGGCTCGGCCTCGCTGCTGTGAGAGCTCAGCGGGGGGTGTGTTTTTCGGCAGAGGCGCACTGAAGGTGGCAGACAGCGGCCAGGCTGGCTATTGCTCACTGCCCTGCAGGCTGGGCTCTTCCCTTGGCATGGGCCCCAGAGCGGGGCCGGTGGCATGGAGGGCCTCCATCCCTGGCGTGGATGACGAATGCCCGCTGGCCACTGCTTGGAAGATCGCGGAGAATCGGGAAGCGAGGTGGAGGCTGAGCTGGAGACACCGCTGCAGACGCCTCCGTGCTGTGGCGATGCTCAGGCACAGGCAGAGAGGCGCGGGTGAAAGGCGGCATCCTCACTTCGCGGTTCCGGCCGGGTGGCCGAGCTCGTCGAGATTTTGAAACCACCCCTGGGATCCGTCCTCGGGAGCCCTCTGTCTTTCGGGCCAGTTCTTACCGGGCGGCATGCCAGGGAATCGATTCCTCTGAAAGGCCTCCCATCAGAATCCCAGCTTGAGCCGGATCTACGCGGGGTGCGCTGCCTTCTCCCTCCTCGACAGGAGCCTCGAGGGGCCCGTGCGCAGGCACCCCCTGGGGCGGGCGGGGCTCTTGGGCACATTTGGCCTGGGGCAAAGGGCCCAGGCTCTGCCTTCCTTCTGAAAGGTTTCCCTTTGTTCTAAAACCCCGGGGTTTTGGTATGCGGGGCTCTGGGATTTCCAAAAGGGTTCTCCGGAAAATTTTTTTCCCCCGGGAGGCCCTTGGGTAAGGATTCGGGCCGGAAAAGTTCCCAGGAGGGCCTGCCCCCTTTTGGGGAAAGGCCCCCCGGCCAAAACCCTCTGGCGTGGGGGTTTCCGGTGGACCTGCTTCCCCCACCCAAAAAGGGAAAACCCAAAAGCCCTGACTGGGAGCACAGAGTGGAGGGCCAAAAGGGGACCTGGGCACCGAAAGCGTGCACAGGACACGGGGGAAAAAGCCCTTTCCCCTTCATTTTGGTTTTTCGGCCCCCAAAAACCCCCAGGTCTGAAATCCCCGGGTCCCCACCCAGCCCCACGGCCCCCTTTGGGATTGGGGGGAAAAACCCATGCCGGCCCTCCCCGCCCCAAAGGGACCCGCCCCCCATAGCCCAAAAACCCCCCAGGTGCTTGCTAAAAGGGAAACCCCTTGCCTGCCCTTTCCCCCAGGGCTCCAACACCCCACATTTGCCTAAAGCACTCCTGCCCCCGGGAGATTCCTGATTTCTAAGGACCCCCCCTTTTAACGTGCCCTTTTTTCTCCAAAAGG
Source organism: Dipus sagitta (assembly GCA_036346955.1). Classification (NCBI taxonomy): domain Eukaryota; kingdom Metazoa; phylum Chordata; class Mammalia; order Rodentia; family Dipodidae; genus Dipus; species Dipus sagitta. The sequence continues at coordinate 27,530 of JAEEGE010000237.1, read as the reverse complement.
GGGCCTCACGTGGGGCACCTTCCGAGGGCCTTTCCCTGGGCGCTCCTTATCCCCCAAGTCCTCGGCTTTCCCAAAGGGAGTTGCGGGGGGGCAGGAAAAAAACCCCCCAACTTTTCCTCCAGAGCAAATGCGGGCCCCTTGGGGGGCGGCAAGTTGCCGCCCCTTCCTTGTCTGGGTCCCCCCCCTCAAAGGGCCCTCCCCACCCCCGTTATTTTCCCCGAGCTGGACCCTTCCTGGGGAAGAGGGGAGAAAAATGAGAGGGCCCCCTGGAAGCAGGAGCGGGGGCAGGAGAGGACCCCTTCAGTGGGGTAGGCCCGGGGCCCTTCTCCCTTTTAAGTCCCCCAAAAGGCCGCTCCCCCTAAACGATGACCCCCCAGAGCTAAAGGGGAAAGAAAAAGAGCGCTCCACGCCCCACCCCCGATCAAAGTCACACACCGTCCACTGAGCCAGAAACAGTGCACGGGGGAAGGGGGAAAAGGGGGGGGATTGGGGTTTCTCCCCCGGGCCCTGAGGTGGCCCGGGTCGCCATGCGTGTGCTGGAAAGGCGGGCGGGGCCCGGGGGGCCCACTTTGTGGGGGAAACCCCGTGGGCAATGCAGGTGAGCGGGGGGGGCGAGGCCCCGCCCCCCAAAATTTGCTTTGTTCACTTTCCCGCAGAGCCAAACCCAAACGGTTTGGCGCCTGCAACTCATCCTTCAGAATTCCTTGAACACGGGCGGCCTGGGAATGCAGTCCCCTTTTGGGGAGGGCCTGGGGCCCCCCCTTTGGGGAAAGGCGGGACCCTCTTGTGACATAAAAGGCCCCCGGGGGGAAAATGGCAGGGGGTGGGCTCCCGGTTTTTTGAAAGGGGTGGCCCCCGGGCACCCGGGCCCCCAACGAACTGAAGCCTTTTTTGGCATGCCCTTTTCCGCCCTAGGCTTTCCCCCCTCCTCCCCCTCAGGCATAGTCCCGCCCCGGGGACCCCACCCACCCCAAAAACGGTCGTGCCTCCCCTTCGGGAAAAGAGGGCACCCCCGCCAGTTGTCTCAGGCCCGTAGGGGGGAAAGGGCCTAAAGGGAAGGAAGTTTCAAGGGCCCCCGGGCATGATCCCCCCTTTTGGGGCCAAAGGGCCCCCCAGTAAAAAAATGACAGTGAAAAATCGAAAAAAATTGAGGGTTGGGAAGTAACCCGAGGGGCCTGCGGCTTTTTGTTTCCCAGCCAGGGGGGCGGTCCTTGGGGCCCGGCTGGGTGTTCTCCCAGGGCCCAAGCCCCCCAAAAGTCCATTTAATGCTTTTGGGGCCCTGTTTTTCCCGGGGGCCCCAACCCCCGCACCCCCCACACCGCACCCCCACCCGCTCCCAACGAGCACACGCTCATTCCCGGGCCACTCTCCCCTTATCTGGGGCAGACACTAAAGGGTTGATTTGGGAAAACAAAACCCAGGGTGAGCGGCGGGGGGCTTAAAAACGCACAGGAGTCAAAGGGTTCTGGCTTCCGGGGCCGCCGGGCCAGTAGCTTCCGGGTCCCTTCCCCTTGCGGGTCCCCAAGGATGCGGGCCCCTCCCTTTCTGAGACCTCCTGCTGGGGGGGGTGGGCACACAAGTCACTTTCCCGGGGGGGCCAAGTGGGGGGCCTGGAGGGAGCTGGGCTTTTTGGGCCCTTTGCTGATTTTTTGGGCATAGGGGGGCTCCCCAAAAGCATGCCCCCGGGAAAAGGGCCGAAATTCCTTTTCATCCGGGGGCGGTGGGTGGCGTTGCGGGCCCTCCTCCGGCAGTGCCCTGGGGGGGCCCTGAAGGTCGACTGCCTCGGGCCGGGGGAAGTAAAGGGCCCCAAGACGGGAAACGCATCTAGAAGGGCCGACCGGGGTCCGGGGTCTGCCTTGGCTTGCCCCCGGGGCACCCCAAACCCAAGGGCCAATTTCCCCGGCGGCCCCCAAAACGTTCAGTGGGGCGTGCGGCCCCCCCGGAGCCGGGCTGTGACTTCTCGGGGCCAGCCCGGGACGCTTCTCCTGCGGGCCCCGGGCCAAGATGCGCCCGGGGGTCCCTGTGGGGAAACCCTTGCTTCAAAAGGGGGCAGGTCCCTTTCCACCCCGGGGACCCCCGGGAGGGTCGCCCCTCGCTGCGGGGTGAAAGTGTTTCAGCGGGGTGGGGCCCCAGAGGCGCACAGAAGGTGGCGGGCCCCACACCCCCGCCGGGCTGGTTTGGGCTAAACCTTGCCCCCCCTGCCCCCCGGGCCCCCTTCCTTTGGGCAGGGGCCCCAGAGCGGTCCCCTGTGGAAAGGAGGGCTCCATCCCCTGGCGTGGCGACGGGGCCGCTGGCACGTTGAAGATCCGGGGAAGAATCGGGGGCCGGGGCTGGAGGGGGAGCTGGAGACACCGTTGCGGCCCCCCCCGCATCCCGGGGGCAAAAATCCCTCGGGGAAAGGGGCAGAGAGGCGGGGGGTTAAAGGGCCCCGGCATCCTCATTTTGGGGGTTTCCCCGGCCCGGGTGGCGGCCCCCTTCGGTTTTTTTGAAACCAAAACCTTTGGAAAATCCTGCCCCCTTGGGGGGGCCCTGTTCTTTGGGGCCAGTTTTTCCCCCGGGCCCGGGCAATGCCAGGGTTTCGTTTCCCTCTAAAAAGGCTCCCATCAAAAATCCCCAGCAAAGCCAAATTTTACGCGGGGTGCCCTGCCTTCTCCCCTCCTGAAGGCCCCCTTCGAGGGCCCCGTGGGGGGCCAGGCCCCAAACCCCCCGGGGCCCGGGGGGGCTTTTGGGCACAGTGGCCTCGGGGCAAAGGGCAGGCTTTTTGCCCCCTTCGGCGGGCCCTTCTTTGGGGTTGGGGGAAACCCAAAAGGGTGGTATGGGGAGGCTTTTGGGACTCCAAGTTCTCCGGCCAGCCCTTTCCCTCTGGGTAAATCCCGGGGAAAAGGATTCAGGCGGAAAGTTTCCAGGAAGGGCCTGCCCCTGTTGTGGAACCCCAAACGCCACCCCCCCTTGGGCGTCGGGGTTCCGGGGAAACCTGCTTGGGGCCATCCATAGGGGGAAAAAAACCAAGCCCGCCCCGGGCGATGCACAGAGTGGGGGGCCACAAGGGAGCTGGGCAGCCCCAAAGCTTTCCCACAGGACCCCCCGGGGGAAAAAAGCCCTTTCCTTTCAGCTGCTCTTTTGGACCCAGGCCCCTTGAAAACCCCCAGACCCAACCCAGCGCCACCCCCCTCCGGGGATTGGGAAAACCCATCCCCGTCCCCCCCCCAGGACCCCCCTACAACCAAACCCCAGGTGCTTCTCGGGGAAAGCTGCCTGCCCAAAATCCCCCGGGGCCCCCAAACCCCCCACTTTCCCCCTGAAGCCCCCCTTCCTTTTGCTCTCAGGGGTTTTCCTGTTTTCAAAAGGGACCCCTCTCAAAACCTGTCCCCTTTTGTTCTCCCCCCCGGGGCCCCTCAGTGGGGAAATTTCCCGGGGTTTTGGGGGGGCCCCTCTATACCCCCGACCCCGGGGTTTTCCCCCTAAGGGGGTTGCAAGGGGGGCGGGGAAAGAACCCCGGGTTTCCCTCCGGAGAATGGGGGGTCCGGGGGCGCGGCAAGTCCCCGGCCCCCCTTGTCTGGGTTTTTGGGGGCCCCCGGGGAAGAGGGCCCTGCACCCGTTACTTTCCCCCGAGCGGCTGGACCCCCGTGGGGAAAAAGGGGGGGGAAGAATGAAAGGGCCCCGGGAAGCGGGAAAGCGGGGGGCAGGAGCAGGACATTTCAGTGGGGGTAGGGGGGCTTCTGCTCTAGTGCCCTCAGGCCCCCTTCCCTGGGGACAAAATCCCCCAGAGTTCAAGGGAAAAAAAGGGAAGGAGCGCTCCACGTCCCCCCCGAAATCAAAAGTCCCCCAAACACGCGTTCCAGGAGCCAGTAAAAATTTGCAGGGGGGAAAGGGGAGAGGATTCGGGGTATATCTCCCCCCGCCCGGGAGGTGGAGGGCCCCAAATGGGGGTTCCCTGGAGGCGGGCGGGGCCCGGGAAAAGGGGCACGTGTGGGGGACCCGTGGGCAATGCGGGTGCGCGTGGGGCGAGGTCCGTCTCCACACTTGCTTTGTTCACTCGCAGAGGCGCGAACCACGGTTGTTTGGCGCTGCAACTCATCCTTCAGATTCCTTGAACACAGGCGGCGCTGGGAAGTGCAGTCGCCTGTGGATGGCCTGGGGCGCCTTTGGGAGGCTGGACCCTCTTGTGACACAGAGGCCCTGGGGAAATGGCAAGCGGTGGCTACGCTTTGCAGGGGTGTACCGGGCAACCGCCAACGAAACTGAAAGCCATTTGCATGTCCTTCGCCTAGGCATCCCGCCTCCTGCTCTCAGGTCGCATAGTCCCGCGCCGGGACCCCACCATCGCCACGTCGTGCCTCTCCTTCTGAGAGGGCAGCCCGCCAGTTGTCTCAGAGCCGTATTGGGGGAGGCCTCCACGGAAGAAGTTTCAGCGGACGGCAGGATCGACCCCTTTGCCTAAGAGCTCTGCAGTTCAAATGACAGTGCATCGATGGAATTGAGGTGGGTAGTAAGCGACGTGGCCTGCGGCGTGCTTTCCCCAGCAGCGGCGGGTTCCTTGGGCGGCTGTGCTGTTCTGCCAGGCCTCAAGCCCACCAAAGTCCACTTATGCTCTTGGCCCTGTATCCCGGGGCCCCAAGCCGCACGCTCCAACACCGCCAAGCAGCCGACTCACTGAGCACCGCTCTTTGCGTCCACTCTCCCCTTACTCTGGCTGACAGACAGCTAAAGGGTGTGACGTTTCGGCAACACCCAGGGTTGAGCGTGGGGGGGGCTATGTGCTGGGGGGCCTTAACACGACAGGAGTCGAAGGTTCTGGTTCAGGTCCGCCAGAGGTGCCAGTAGCTTCCAGGTCCTTCCCCTTTGCGGGTCCCCCCCCAAGGATGTCAGGCCTCCCGTCTGAGGACTCCTGCCTGGGCGGGGGATGGCGCACACACGTCACTTTGCGGGAGGCAGACGGGGCTGGAGGGAGCGGGGCTGAGGGCTTGCTGAGTGTGAGGCTTCAGGGGGAGCTGCAGAGCATGTCCAGGAGGGCCCCCTGAAATTCCTCCTCATCCAGGGGCGGTGGGATGTGGCGTTGCGGGCCTCTCCGCGCAGTGCCTCCTGGGAGCCTGAAGGTCGACGCTCTGCCTGGAGTGCTGCCCCAGTCCGGAACGCATCTTAGAAGGCGACGAGGTCCTGGGTCGTGAGTCGCCTTGGCTTGCTCTGGAGGCACTCCAGCAGGGCCAATCCCAGGCGGCCCCCACGTTGTCAGTGCGGTGCGTGCGCCTGGCCCAGGAGCCAGGCTGTGACTTCTGCGGCCAGCCCAGGGACGCTTCTCTGCAGGCCCGGGCCAAGATGCGACGGGGGTCCTGTGTGGACCCTTGCTTCAGCAAAGGGCAGGGTCCGGTCAGCCAGAGCCCCGACGGGCTCGCCCTGCTGCTGTGACTGTGTCAGCGGGGGTGCGGCAGGGCGCACAGAAGGTGGCAGGCCAGCCGCCGGCTGGCTTGCTCACTGCCCACTGCAGGCTATGCTCTTCCTTGGCATGGGCCCCAGAGCGGTGCCTGTGGCATGGAGGGCTCCATCCATGGCGTAGGCGACGAGGCCGCTGCACTGTGAAGATCGCGGTGAATCGGGAAGCGAGTGGAGGCGGAGCTGGAGACACCGCTGCAGACGCCTCCGCTGCTGGGCGGATGCTCAGGAAGGAGGCATAGGAGGGGCGGGTGAAGGCGGCATCCTCACTTTCGGCGGTTCCGGCCGAGGTGGCGAGTCGTCGGTTCAGAACCACCCTGGTCCTGTCCTCGGGGAGCCCTGTCTTTCGGGCCAGTGCTTCCCAGTGCGCAAATGCCAGGGAAATTCGATTCCTCTGAAAGGCTCCCATCAGTATCCCAGCTTGAGCCGGATTCGCGGGTGCGCTGCCTTCTCCCTCCTTGACAGGAGCCTCGAGGGGGGCCGTGGCGCAGGCACACCCTGGGGGGGCCTGGGGTCTTGGGGCAAAGTGGCCTCGGGGCAAAGGGCAGGCTCTGCCTCTTCTGCAGGCTTCTTTGAGTTCTGTAAAACAGGTGTGTATGCGAGGCTCTGGGACTCCAAGTTCTCCGGCCAGTCTTTCCCTCTCGGTGATGCCTGGTAAGGATTCAGGGGAAAGTTGCCAGTGAGGGCCTGGGCCTCTGTTGTGGAAGCCACGCCACCTCTGCGTCGGGGTTCCGTGACCTGCTTAGGCCATCCATAGCGGAAAACCAAGCCCTGACTGCGATGCCCCAGCGTGGAGGGCCACAAGGGAGCTGGGCAGCGCAAGCGTGCACAGGACACGAGGGAAGCCCTTCCTTCAGCTGCTCGGTCGAGCCAGGTTGATGAAATCCCCAGTCCCAACCAGCGCCACGGCCTCCTGGGATTGTGACACCCCTGCGTCTCCCCGCCCCAGGACCGCCTCACAGACCAAACCCAGGTGCTTGCTCAAGGCAGCTGCCTGCCCTTTCCCCCAGGCTCCCAACACCCCACACTGGCCTGAGCAATTCCTGCTCTAGGGAATTTGATTTCTAAGGACCCTCTCTTAACTGTGCCCTTTGTTCTCCTCACGGGGCCTCACGTGGGGCACCTTCCGAGGGCTTGCAGGGCGCTCTATAGCCCGAGTCCTCGGCTATCTCCCTAACGGACTTGCAAGGGGGCAGGAAAGAAACCCACTTTCCATCCAGAACTATGCGGGGCCTGGCGCGGCAAGTTGCCGCCACCTCCTTGTACTAGGTCTTTGGTCCCCTGCAGAGGGGCCCTGCACCCGTTTACTTCCCAGAGCTGGACTCCGTGGGGAAGAGAAGGGGAAGAGAATGAGAGGGCCCTGGAAGCAGGGCGGGGCAGGAGCAGGACACTTCAGTGGGGGTGAGGCCCGGGGCTTCTGCTCTAGTGCCCTCAGGCCGCTCCCCTGACGACTGACTCCCAGAGCTCAAGGGAGAAAGAGAGAGCGCTCCACGTCCGCACACGATCAAAGTAACACACAAACGCGTCCAGCTGAGCAGTACAGTGCACGAGGAAGGGAGAGGATTCGGGTATATCTCACCGTCCCTGAGGTGACGGGTCCGCCATGCGTGTGCTGAGGCGGGCCGAGGCCGGAAAGGGATCGGACAGGTGGTTCGGGACCCGGGGCCAATGAGGTGAGCTTGGGCGAGGTCCGACTCCACACATTGCATTTGTTTCACGTCGCAGAGCGCGAACCACGGTTTGGCGCCTGCTACACATCTTCAGAATTCCTTGAACACAGGCGGCCTGGAAGTGCAGTCGCCTGGTGGGATGGCTGGGCGCCTTTGGGGAGGCTGACCCTCTGTGACATAGAGCCCTGGCAAATGCAGCGTGGCTACTGCGTTTGCAGGGGTGTCCCCCGGGGGGGGGCACCCGCCCACGAACTGAAGCCATTTGCCTGTCCTTCGCCTAGGCATACCCCGCTCCAGCTCGTCAGGCAATTCCCCCGCGCCGGGACCCCACCATCCACGTCGTGCTCTCCTTCTGGAAGAGGGCAGGCCCTCCAGTATATTGTCTCAGAGCCCGTATTGGGGAGGCCTCAAGGAAGGAAGTTTCAGAGGACCCGGCATGATGCCCCTTTGCCTAAGGTCTGCCAGTCCCAAAGACAGAGCATCGATGAATTGAGGTGGGAAGTAGCGAGTGGCCTGCGGCGTGCTTTCCCCAGCCAGCGGCGGTCCCTTGGGGTGGGCGGCTGTGTGATCTGCCAGGGCTCCAAGCCCACCAAAGTCCCACTTATGCTCTTGGGACCTGTTATCCCGGGGCCCCAAGCCGCACCGGCCGCCATCACCGCACCGCAGAAGCCGGCTGCCACTGAGCACACGCTCATTGCCGTCCCACTCTCTCCCCTTACTCTGCTGACAGACAGCTAAAGGGTGTGAGTTCGAACACACCAGGGTGAGCGTGCTGGGCTTAACCCACGCACAGGATCAAGGTTTCTGGCTTCCTGGTCCGCCGGGTCCCAAGTAGCTTCCAGGACCATCCCCTTTGCGGGTCCCCAAGGAATGTCAGGGGCGCTCCCGTCCTTGAGACCTCCTGCTGGGCGGGGATGGCGCACACATATTCACTTTGCGGGAGCAGTCGGGGCTGAGGGAGCTGGGCTGTGGGCTTGCAGTGTGAGGCATCAGGGGAGCTGCAAGCAATGTCCAGGAGGGCCTGAACTTCCTCCTCATCCAGGGGCGGTGGTGCGTTGCGGGCCTCACCTCCTGCAGTGCTCTGAGCCTGACGGTCGACTGCCTCAGCCTGGAAGTCAGCCCCAGACAGGGAACGCAATCTAGAAGGCCAGACGCGTCCGGGTCTGCCTTGGCTTGCTCTGAGCACTCCAGCAGGGCCAGTCCCAGAGGAGCGGCCCCCACGTAGTCCAGTGGGGGCTAGCGGCTGGTCCCAAGGACCTTGGCTGGACCTCAGGCGCAAGCCCAGTGACGCTTCTCCTGCAGGCCCGGGCCAAGATGCGACCGGGGTCCCTGTGTGGACCCTTGCTATCAGAAGGGCCAGGGTCCACGTCCAGCCTGAGCCACCGAGCTCGCCGCGTCGCTGCTGTGAGTGCTCAGCGGGGTGCGGCAGAGCGCACAGAAGGGAGGCAGGCACGCCGCCGGGCCTGGCTTGCTCACTTGCCCACTGCCGGCGGCTCTTCCTTGGCAGGGCCCCGAGCGGTGCCCTGTGGCATGGAGGGCTCCATCCCTGGCGTGAGCGACGAGGCCGCTGGCACTGTCGAAGATCCCACGAGAATCGGAAGCACGAGCTGGAGCGACCTGGAGACACCGCTGACAGACGCCTCCGCCTGCTGGGGCGGATGCATCAGTGCAGAGGCAGAGAGGCGCGGGTGACGGCGGCATCCTCAACTTTCGGTTCGGCGGTTTCCCCGGCCCGGTGGCGAGCTCGTCGGTTTCTGACACCACCACTGGATCCTGTCCTCCGGGGAGCCCTGTCTATTTCGGCCAGTTCATCCGGCTGCAAATGCCAGGGAATCGATTCCTCTGAAAGGCTCCATCAGAATCCCAGCTGAGCCGGATCCTACGCGGGTGCGCTGCCATCCTCCTCCCTCGACAGGACCCACGAGGGGCCCGTGGCGCAGGCACACCCCTGGGGGGGCGGGCGGCTCTTGGGCACAGGTGGCCTCGGGCAAAGGGCAGCTCAGCCACTACTTCTGCAGGCATCTTATGGTTCTGAAACCAGGTGTGTTATGGCGAGGCTGCAGGACTCCATGTTCTCTCGACGGCCAGTCATTCCTCTCGTGGATGCCTGGGTGAGGGAGTTCATTCGGAAAAGTTGCCCAGGAGGGCCTGCCTCAGTGTGGAAGCCACGCCACCCTCAGGCCCTCCGGTTCCGTGGACCTGGGGGGCTCGGCCATCCTTAGCGAAAACCAAGCCCTGACTGCGAAGCACAGAGTGGAGGGCCAAAAGTGATCCTTGGCAAGCGCAACGTGGCACAGGACACGAGGGAAGCCCTTCCTTCAGCTGCTCGGTCGAGCCAGGTCCTGAAATCCCCAGTCCCCACCCAGCGCCACGGCCTCCTGATTGTGGACAACACATGCTCTCTCCCCCCGCCCCAGAACCTGCCCCACACAGACAAGACCCAGGTGCTTGCTCAAGGAGCTGCCTGCCCTATTCCCCCAGGCTCCCAACACCCCACACTGGCCTGAGCACCCTGCTCTCAGGAAGTCCTGATTTCTAAGGACCCTCCTCTTAACTGTGCCCTTTGTTCTCCACACGGTGCCTCACGTGGGGCACCTTCCGAGGGCTTTGCTGGGCGCTCTATACCCCCGAGTCCTCGCTTTTCCTAAGGACTTGCAAGGGGGCAGAAAGAACCCACGTTTCCCTCCGAATCTTATGCGGGTCTGGGGCGCGCAAGTGCCGCCCCTCCTTGTATAGGGTCTTTGGTACCCTGCATGAGGCCCTGCACCCGTTTACTTTCCCCAGCTGGACCTCCGTGGGGAAGAGAGGGGAGAGAATGAGAGGGCCCCAGGAAGCAGACGGGGGGCAGGAGGCAGGACACTTCTGTGGGGTAGGCGGGGCTTCTGCTCTATGCCCTCAGGCCCGCCTCCACTGACGACTGACTCCCAGAGCTCATGTGAGAAAAGAAGAGCGCTCCACGTCCGCCCCCGATCAAAGTCACACACCACACGCCGAGCCAGCTGAGCAGTACAGTGCACGGAGAAGGGTAGAGGATTTCGGGGTATAACTCCACCGCCCTGAGGTGGACGGGTCGCCATGCGTGGTGCTGGAGGCATGGCGAGGCTCGGGGGACGTGTGCGGGACCCGTGGGCATGCAGGTGAGCGTGGGGCGAGGTCCGTCTCCAGCACTTGCTTTGTTCACAGACGCAGAGCGCGAACCAACGGTTTGGCCGCCAGCAACTCATCCTTCAGAATTCCTTGAACACAGGCGCCTGGGAAGTGCATCCCGCCTGTGATGGCCTGGGTTGGGCGCCTTTTTGGGGGAGTCTGACCCTCTTGTGACATAGAGGCCCTGAACTGGCAGCGGTGGCTACTGCATTGCAGGGGTGTCCCCCCGGGCACCCGCCCCAACGAACTGAAGCCATTTGCATGTCCTTCGCCTAGGCAACCCTCTCCTGCCGTCAGGCATAGTCCCGCGCCGGGACCAGCCACCATCGCCACGTCGTGCCACTCCTTCTGGAAGAGGCAGCCCGCCATTTGTCTCAGAGCCCGTATAGGGGAGGCCTCAATGGAAAGGAAGTTTCAGAGGACCGGCATGATCCACCCTTTGCCTAAGGCTCAGCCAGTCCCAAATGACAGTTGCATCGATGGAATTGAGGTGGAATAAGCGAGTGCCTGCGGCGTGCTTTCCTCCCCCAGCCAGCGCGGTCCTTGGGCGGCTGTGTGTCTGCCAGGGCACCAAGCACACCAAAGTCCTCTTATGCTCTTGGGCCCTGTATCCCGGTGCCCCAAGCGCACCGCGCCACACCGCAACCGCGAGGCCAGCTCCACTGATCACACGCTCATGCCGACCACTCTCTACCGTACACTGGCTGACAGACAGCTAAAGGGTGAGAGTTCGGAACACACCAGGTGAGCGTGCTGGGGGGCTTAAACTCACGCACAGAATGTCCGAAGTTCTGGCTTCCTGGTCCGCCGGGTGCCAGTAGCTTCCCAGTCCTTCCCCTTTGCGGTCCCAAGGATGGTCAGGCCTCCCGTCTGAGACCCCCTGCTGGGCGGGGATGGCGCTCACAAGTCAACTTTGTGCGGGAGGGCAGTCGGGCTGGAGGGAGTCTGGGCTGTGGGCTTGGTGAGTGGAGGCATCAGGGGGGAGCGTGCAGAGCATGTCCAGGAGGCCGGAAATTCCTCCTCCATCCAGGGGCGGTGGTTGGCGTTTGCGGGCCTCTCCTCCAGCAGTGCCTCTGGAGCCTGAAGGTCGACTGCCTCTGCCTGGAAGTTCAGCCCCAGACAGAACGCATCTAAAGGCCGACGAGTCCGGGTCTGCCTGGCTTGCTCTGGAGGCACTCCAGCAGGGCCAATCCCAGGCGGCTCCCCACTAGTCAAGGGGAACCGTGGGGGCGTGGGGCGGCCCAGGAGCCTGGCTGTGACCTTCTCGGCCACCCCGGGGACGTTCTCCTGCGGGCCCCGGGGCCCAAAGTTGCCCCGGGGGTCCCTGTGTGGACCCTTGCTTCAAAAGGGGGCGGGGTCCGGTCCAGCCAGACCCCGGGGGCTCCCCCCCTCGCTGCTGTAAAGTGCTCGCGGGGTGGGGCAGAAGGCGAAACGGGAAGGTGGAAAGGCAACCCGGGGGGGGCTGGTTTTCCCTCATCCCCACTGCAGGTGGGGCTCTTCCTTGGCAGGGGCCCCCAGAGCGGTGCCTGGGGGCTTGGAGGGGCCCACCCCTGGCGGGCCCAAACGGGGCCGTTTGGCATGTTGAAGATCCCGGAGAATCGGGGAACCCGAGCTGGAGGGGGAGCTGGAGACACCGCGGGCAGTCCCTTCCGCCTGCTGTGGCGGATGCTCAGGCAGAGGCAAGAGGCGGCGGGTGAAGGCGGCACCCTCATTTTCCCGGGGGTTTCCCCGGCCCGGGGGTTGGGAGTCGTGGGTTCTGAAACCACCCTGGATCCTGTCCTCGGGACCCCTGTTTTTTTGGGGCCAGTTTTTCCCGGCGGCAATGCCAGGGAATCGATTCCTTGAAAGGCCCCCCATCAAATCCCAGCTTGACCCGGATTACGGGGGGTGCGCTCCCTTCTCCCTCCTCGCAGGAACCTCGGGGGGCCCCTGGCGCAGGCCCCCCCTGGGGGGGGGGGCTCTTGGGCACAGTCCCTCGGGAAAGGGGGCAGGCTCTCCCCTCTTCTGCAGGCTTCTTTGGTTCTGCCCCCAGTTTGTGTAGGGGGAGGCTTGGGATTTCCAAATTTTTCCCCGGGCCATTTTCCCCCCTCGGTGTTTCCCGGGGTAAGGTTTTCAGGGGGAAAATTTTCCGGGGGGGCCCTTCCCTTTTGTGGAACCCCACCCCAAACCCCGGGCCCGTGGGGGGTTCCCGTGGACCGCTTGGGCCAAACCATAGGAAAAACCAAGCCCGACTGCATGCAAAGAGTGGAGGGCCAAAAGGGACCTGGGGGAGCGCAAGCGTGCACAGGACACGAGGAAGCCCTTTCCCTTTAATTTCTCGGGGAGCCAGGCTGAAAAAACCCCAATCCCCACCCCCGCCACGGCCCCCTGGGTTGTGGGGCCCCATATGCGCTCCCCGCCCCCGGACCCGCCCCCCAGACCCCAAACCCCCAAGGGGTTGCTCAAGGCGCTGCCCCCCTTTCCCCAGGGGTCCAACACCCCACACGGCCCGAGCACTCCTGCTCTCAGGGGGATTCCTTGGGTTTTTTAAGGACCCTCTTTTAAATGGCCCTTTTTTTTTCCACACGGGGCCCCAGTGGGGCCAAACCCTTTCCCAGGGCTTTTCTGGCGTTTTATACCCCCAATCCCCGGCTTTTTCCAAGGGGCTTGCAAGGGGGGCAGGGAAAAAAACCCCCGTTTCCCCCCAGAGCTATGGGGTCCCGGGCGCGGAAAGGCCGCCCCCCCTTTCTAGGTCTTTTGGGCCCTGCAAGGGCCCGCAGCCCCTTTCTTCCCCCAGCTGGACCTCCGTGGGGAAGAGGGGGGAGGGGAATGAGAGGGCCCCCGGGAAACAGGGGCGGGGGGCAGGAGCAGGACACTTCAGTGGGGGTAGGGGGGGCTTCTGCTTGTGCCCCCAGGCCCCCTCCCCCGACGGGTGACCCCAGAGCTTCCCAAGGGGGGAAAGAAAAAGCGCTCCCCGTGCCCCCGATCAAAGTCACCACGCGTCCACTGAGCCCGTACAGTGCACGGGGGAAGGGGAGGAAGGAAATTTGGGGGGATACTCCACCGCCCCGAGGGGACGGGTCGCCATGCGTGTGCTGGGGGGCGGGCGAGGCTCGGAGGGAGTGTGCGGGGGGCCCCTTTGGGAAAAGCAGGTGGGTTGCCCGGGGAGGTCCGCTCCACACTTTTCTTGTTTTACTCGCAGAGCCCCCGAACCACGGGTTTTGGGGCCTGGGAAATCATCCTTTTAAAATTCCCCTTAAACCAGGCGGCCTTTGGGGGGGGCAGTGCCGTGGATGGCCCCGGGGCGCCTTTTGGGGGGGCTGAAACCCCTTGTGACAAGGGCCCTGGGAAAAGGCAGCGGGGGGCTACGCTTTTGGGGGGGTTCCCCCCCCACCCGCCCCAACGAACTGAAAACCCTTTGATTTTCCTTCGCCTAGGCATCCCGCTCCTGCTCCCCCAGGGGATAGTCCCCCCCCCCGGGGACCCCACCATCGCCAGCGTGGGCCTCTCCTTTTTGGAAGAGGGGCCCGCCAGTTGTCTCAGAGCCCGTATTGGGGAGGGGTCAAGGGAAAGGGAATTTCAGGGACCGGGTTTCGCCCCTTTGCCCAAGGCTCTGCCCGCCCAAAGGGCAGTGCATGATGGAATTGAGGTGGGAAGTAAGCGAAATGGCCTGCGGGGGGTTTCTTTCCCCAGCCAGCGGGGGGTCCTTTGGGGGGCTGGGCCCAAGCGCACCCGCTCCACACCGCCACCGCAGCCGCTCCATGAGCACACGCTCATTGCCGTCCACTCTCCCTTATCTGGCTGACAGAAGCTCACGGGTGTGAGTTCGGAACACCCACACCAGGGTGAGGGTGCTGGGGGCCTTAACAATGCACAGGAGTCGAAGGTTCTGGCTTCCTGGTTCGGCCGTGGGTGCCAGTTGCTTCCAGTCTTCCCTTTGCGGGTCCCCAAGGATGTCAGGCCTTCCCGTCTAAGACCTCCTGCTGGGCGGGGGATGGCGCACACAAGTCACTTTGCGGGAGGCACAGTCGGGGCTGGAGGGAGCTGGGCTGTGGGATGTGAGTGTAGGCATCAGTGGGGAGCTGCAGAGCATGCAGGAGGGCCTGAATTTCTCCTATCAGGGGGCGGGTGAGTTTGGCGTTGCGGGCCTCTCCTCCCTGCAGTGCCTAGGAGCTGAGGTCGGACTGCCTCTGCCTGGAAGTCGCACAGACAGGAACGGATCTAGAAGGCCGACGAGTCCGGGGTCTGCCTTGGCTTGCTTGGAGGCCCACTTCAGCAGGGCCACTCCCAGGCTGCCCCCCCGTAGTCAGTGGGGTGCGTGCGGCTGGCCAGGAGCCTGGCGCTGTGACTTCTGCGGCAGCCCAGGGAGCTTCTCCTGCAGGCCGGGCCAAGATGCGCCGGGGATGGGGGTGGGTTCCCTGTGTGGACTTGCTTCAGAAGGGCAAGGGTCGGTCCAGCCAGAGCCGGAGGCTCGCCTCGGCTGCTGGAGTGCTCAGCGGGGTGCGGCCAGAGGCGGACAGAAGTGGAGGCACAGCCGCCGGGCTGGCTTGCTCACTGCCCACTGCAGGCGGGCTCTTCCCTTGGCATGGGCCCAGAGAGCGGTGCCTGTGATGGAGGGATCCATCCTGGCGTGGCGACTGAGGCCGCTGGCACTGTTGAAGATCCGCGGAGGAAACGGGAAGCCGAGGAGCTTGGAGGGGACGGAGTGGAGACACCGCTGCAGATGCCTCGCCCTGCTGTGGCGGGCTGCTCAGGCAGAGGCAGAGCGGCGGCGGGCGGGTTGAAGGCGGCATTCCACACTTCGGCGGTTCCCGGGCCGGGTGGCGAGCTCGTCGGTTCTGAAACCCCACCTGGATTCCTGTCCTCGGGGGAGCTGTCTTTCGGGCAGTTCTTCCGGGGGCAATGCCAGGGAATCGATTCCTCTGAAAGGAGCCCATCAGAATCCCAGCTTGAGCGGATCTACGCGGGTGCGCTGCCTTCTCCTCTCGGACAGGAACCTCGAGGGGCCGTTGGGGGCAGGCACACCATGGGGCGGAGGGCTCTTGGGACAGTGGCCTCTGGGCAAAGGGCAGGCTCTGCCTCTTCTGCAGGCTTCTTGGGTTCTTAAACAGGTGTGTATGCGAGGCTCTGGGACTCCATGTCTCCGGCCAGTCTTTCCTCTCGGTGTGCACTGGGTAAGGATTCAGGCGGAGAGAAGTTGCCAGGAGGGCCTGCCTCTGTTGTGGAAGCAACGCCCCCTTGAGAACGTCGGGGTTCCGTGTGGACCTGCTCACGGCCCATCCATAGCGGAAAACAAGCCTGACTGCGCGTGCACAGAAGTGGAGTGCCAAAAGGGACCTGGGCAGCGCAAGCGTGCACAGGACACGAGGGCAGCCCTTCCTTCAGATGCTCGGTCGAGCCAGGTCTGAAATCCCCTGTCCACCAGCGCCACGGCCTCTGGGATTGTGGACACCATGCGTTCCCCGCCCCAGGGACCCGCCCCTCACAGCACAAACCAGGGGCTTGTCAAGGCAGCTGCCTGCCCTTTCCCCAGGCTCCAACACCCCACAAAGGCCTGAGCACTCTGTCTCAGGGGGATCCTGATTTCTAAGGACTCTCTTAAACTGTGCCCTTTGTTCTCCACACGGGGCTCACGTGGGGGGCACTTCCGAGGAGCTTTGTGGGCGCTCTATACCCCGTGGCCCACGGCTTTCCTAAGGACTGCAAGGGGGGGCAGGAAAGAAACCATTTCCTCAGAGCTTATGGAGGGTCCTGGGCGCGGCAAGTTGCCGCCCTCCTTGTCTAGGTCTTTGGGGTACCCTGCAGAGGGACTGCAGCCCGTTACTTCCCCGAGCTGGACACTCCGTGGGGAAGAGGCGGGGAGAGAATGATGAGGGCCCTGGAAGCAGGAGCGGGGGCAGGAGAGGACACGTCAGTGGGGGTATGGGGGGCTTCTGCTTCTAGTGCCCTCAGGCCCGCTCCCTGACGACTGACTTCCCAGCGCTAAAGGGAGAAAGATAGTGCGGACTCACGTCCGCACCCCGATCAACGTCACACAGCGTCAGCTGAGCAGTACAGTGCAAGGAGGAAGGGGAGAGGAGGAGCGGATTCGGGGTATATCTCCACCGCCTGAGGTGGCGGGTCGCCATGCGTGTGCTGAGGCGGGCGAGGCTCGGGAGGCCGTGTGCGGGACCGTGGGCAATGAGTTATGTGAGCGTTAGCGGCGTGGTCGTCTCCACACTTGCTTTGTTCACTCGCAGAGCGCGAACCACGGTATGGGCGCCTGCAACTATCCTTCAGACTTCTTGAAACACAGGCGGCCTGGGAAGTGCAGTCGCCTCTGTGGATGGCCTGGGCTCTTTGGGGAGGCTGACCCTCTTGTGACATGAGGCCCCTTGGGAAATGGCAGGCGGAGGGCCTATGCTTTGCAGGGGTTGTCCCGGGCACCGCCCCAGCGAACTGAAGCCATTTGCATGTCCTTGCCTAGCATCCGCTCCTGCTCCTCAGGCATAGTCGCGGGGTTGAGTCTTCTGCCACATGCCACGTCGTGCCTTCTCCTTCTGGAAGAGGGCACAAGCCCCCGTTGTCTCAGAGCCCGTATTGGGGGAGGCCTCAAGGAAGAAGTTTCAGAGGACCGCATGATCGCCCTTTTGCTAAGGCTTTGCAGTCCCAAATGACAGTGCATCGATGGCATTTGAGGTGGGAAGTAGCGAGTGGCCTGCGGCGTGCTTTCCCAGCAGCTGCGGTCCTTGGGCGGTCTGTGTGTTCTGCCAGGGTCCAAGCCACCAAAGTCCACTTTGCTCTTGGGCCTGTTTATCCGGTGCCCCAAATGCCGCACCGCGCCACACCCGCACGTAGAGCTCCACTGAGCACACGTCATTGCCGCCACTCTCCCCTTACTTGGCTGACCGGACAGCTAAGGGGTGTGAGTGGGAACACACCAGGGTGAGCGTGCTGGGTGGGGCTTAACACGCACAGGAGTCAAGGTTCTGTGCTTCTGGTCCGATGCGAGGTGCCAGTAGCTTCCAGGTCTTCCCCTTTGCGGGTCCCCAAGGATGTCAGGCCTCGTCTGAGACTCCTGCTTGGCGGGGATGTCGCACACATGTCACTTTGCGGGAGGCAGTCGGGGGCTGGAGGGAGCTGGGTGTGGGCTTGCTGAGTGTGAGCATCAGGGGGAGCTGCAGAGCATGTCCCAGGAGGGCCTGAAATTCCTCTCATCAGGGGGGGGCGGTGGTCGTGGCGTTGACGGGCATTCTCCTCCTGCAGTGCCTCTGGAGCATGATGGTCGACTGCTCTGTGAAGGGTCAGCCCAGACAGGAACGCATCTAGAAGGCCGACGAGTCCCGGGTGTCTGCCTTGGCTTGCTTGGAGGCACTCCAGCGAGGGCCAATCCCAGGCGGCCCCCACGTAGTCAGTGGGGGACGTGCGGGTGGCAGGGGCCTGGCGTGACTTCTGCGGCCAGCCCCGGGAGCTTCTCTGCCAAGAGGCCCGGGAGGCCAAGATGCGAGGGGGTCCTGTGTCGGACCTTGCTTCAGAAGGGCAGGGTCGGTCCAGCCAAGAGCCCGGAGGCTCGCCCTGCTGCTGTGAGTGCTCAGCGGGGGTGCGGCAGAGGCGCACAGACGGTGGCCGGCACAGCCGCCGGGCTGGATGCTCACTGCCACTGCAGGCTGGGCTCTTCCTTGGATGGGCCAGAGCGGTTGCCTGTGGCATGAGGGCTCCATCCCTGGATGGGGCGAGGGCTGGTGGCATTTGAAGATCGCGGAGAATGGGAAGACCGAGCTGGAGGGGAGCTGGAGGACACGGCCTGCAGACGCCTCCGCCGGCTTTGTGGCGGATGCCTCAGGCAAAGGCAGAGAGTGGCGGGTGTTGAAGGCGGCATCCTCACTTTCGGCGGTTCCGGCCGGGGGGTGGCGAGCTATCGGGTTCTGAACCACACCTGGATCCTGTCCTCGGGGAGCCCAGTCTAGTGTCGGGCAGTTCTTCCGGGCTGTGCAATGCCAGGGAATCGATTCCTCTGAAAGGCTCCCATCAGAATCCCAGCTTGCGGCGGAATCTCGCGGGTGCGTTGCTTTCCCTTCCGCGAAGGAGCCTCGAGTGAGCCCGTGGCGCAGGCACCCCCTGGGGGGGCGGGGCTCTTGGGCACAGTGGCTGGCAAGGCCAGGCTTTGTCTTTGCAGGCTTCTTTGGTTCTGAAACCAGGTGTGTATGCGAGGCTCTGGGACCCAAGTCTCGGGCCAGGTCTTTCCCTCTCGGTGATGCCTGGGTAAGGATTCGGCGGAAGGAAGGAAAGTTGCCAGGGTGCCTGCCTCTGTTGTGGAAGCCACGCCACACTCTGGCGTCGGGGTTCGTGGTGGTTGGACTGCTTCGGCCATCCATAGCGGAAAAACCAAGCCTGGACAGCGAATGCACAGCGTGGAGGGCACAAGGGACTGGGCAGCGCAAAGGCGTGCACAGGGACACGAGGGAAGCCTTCTTCAGCTGCTCGGTCGAGCAAGGTTGAAATCCCCAGTCCCCACCCAGCGCCACGGCCCTCCTGGATTGTGGACACCCAAGGTTCCCACCCAGGACCGCCCTCACAGACAGAACCAGGTGCTTTGCTCAAGGCAGCTGCCTATGCCCTTTCCCCCAGGCTCCCAACACCCCACACTGGCCTGGCACTCTGACTTCAGGAGATTCTGATTTCTAAGGACCCTCTCTTAAACGGTGCCCTTTGTTCTCACACGGGGCCTCACGTGGGGCACCTTCCGAGGCTTTGCTGGGCGGCTCTATACCCCGAGGTCCTCGGCTTTCATAAGGATTGCAAGGGGGCAGGAAAGTAAACCCAGTTTCCCTCCAGAGCTATGCGGGTAAGTCCTGGGCGGCAAGTGCGCCCCTCCTTGTCTAGGTCTTTGGGACCCTGCAAAGGCCCCTGCAGCCCGTTACCTTCCGCGGTGGACCTCGTGGGGAAGAGAGGGGAGAGAATGTGAGGGCCCTGGGGAAGCAGGAGCGGGGGCAGGAGCAGGGACCTTCAGTGGGGGTAGGCGGGGCTTTGCTCCTGTGCCCTCAGGCCGCGCCCCTGACGATGACTCCCAGAGCTCAAGGGAGAAAGAGAGAGGCTCCACGTCCGCACCCGATCAAAGTCACACACGGACCAGTGAGCCAGTTACCAGAGCACGGAGGAAGGGGGAGAGGATTCGGTGGTATAATCTCACCGCCCTAGTAGTGGAGGGTTCGCCATGCGTGGACTGGAGGCGGGCTAGGCTCGGGAGGACGTGTGCGGGACGTGGCGCAATGCATGTGGGTGAGCGTGGCGCGAGTCCGTCTCTCACTTGCTTTGTTCACTCGCAGAGCGTGAACCACGGTTTGCGCTGCAACTCATCCTTCAGAATTCCTTGACACAGGCGGCCTGGGAAGTGCAGGTCGCCTGTGGATGGCCTGGGACGCTTTGGGGAGGTGACCCTCTTGTGACATAGAGGCCCTGGGAAATGGCAGCGGTGTGCTATGCTTTGCAGAGGGGTGTCCGGGCACCCTGCCCAAACGAACTGAAGCCATTTGCAGTGTCCTTCGCATAGGCATCCCGCTCCTGCTCCTCCAGGATAGTCCGCGCCGGGACCCCACTCGCCAGTCGTGCCTTCCTTCTGGAAGAGGGCAGCCCCGCCAGTTGTCTCTGAGCCCGTAATGGGGAGGCCTCAAGGAAGGAAGTTCAGAGGACCGGCATGATCGCCCTTTGCCTAAGGCTCTGCCAGTTCCCAAAGTGACAGTGCCATCGATGGACTTGAGGGGAAGTAAGCGAGTGGCCTGCGGCCGTGCTTTCCAGCCAGCGGCGGTCCTTGGCGGCTGTGTGTTTGCAGGGCTCCAGCCACCATAGTCACTTTATGCTCTTGTGGCCCGTTATATCCCCGGGGCCCCAAGCCGCACCGCGCCACACGCACCGCAGCCGCCTACTGAGCCACGTCATTTCCGTTCCACTCTCCCCTTACTTGGCTGACAGACAGCTAAGGGTTGTGATTCGGCAAACACAGGGTGAGGGTGCTGGGGGCCTTAACACGCACCCCCCCCAGGGAGTCGAAGGGTTCTGGCTTCCTGGTCGGCCGGGTGCCAGTAGCTTCAGGTCCTTCCCCTTTTGGGGTCCCCATCGATGTTCAGGGGCTCCAGTTGAGACTCTGTGGGCGGGGATGGCGCACACAAGTCACTTTGCGGGAGGCAGTCGGGGCTGGAGGGCGCTGGGCTGTGGGCTTGCTGAGTGTGAGGCATCAGGGGGAGCTGCAGAGATGTCCAGGTGGGCTGAATTCCTCCTCATCCGGGGCGGTGGTTGGCGTTGCGGGACTCTCCTCCTGCAGTGCCCTGGAGCTGAAGGACGACTGCCTCTGCCTGGAAGTCAGCCCCAGACAGGAATGCATTCTAGAAGGCGGACGAGTCCGGGGTTGCCTTGGCTTGCTCTGGAGGGCACTCCGCAGGGCAAAATCCCAGGCGGTCCCCAGTAGTCAGTTGGGGGCGTGCGGAGGCCCAGGAGCCTGGCTGAGAACTTTGGGCCACAGCCCAGGGACGCTTCTCCTGCAGGCCGGGCAAGATGCGGACCGCGGGGTCCCTGTGTGGACCCTTGCTCAGAAGGGCAGGGTCCGGTCCAGCCAGAGGCCCGGAGGCTCGCTCGCTGCTGTGAGTGCTCAGCGGGGTGCGGCAGAGGCGGCACAGAAGGTGGCAGGACGCCGCCGGGCTGGCTTGCCTCACTGCCCACTGCAGACTGGGCTTTCTTGGCATGGGCCCCAGAGCGGTGCCTGTGGCATGGAGGGCTCCATCCTGCGTGGCGACGGAGGCGCTGGCACTGTTGGAAGAATCCGCGCGAGAATCGGGGAGGAAGCCGAGCTGGAGGCGGAGCTGGAGACAACCGCTGCCAGACGCCTCCGCCTGCTGTGGCGGATGCTCAGGAGGAGGCAGGAGGCGGAGGTTTGTGAAGGTTGGAGCTCACTTTCGGCGTTTCCGGCACGGGTGGCGAGGCTCGGTCGGTTCTGAAACCACACCTGGATCCTGTCTCGGGGAGCCTTCTTTGGGCCAGTTCTTCCCGGCGGGCAAGCCAGGAATCGCTTCCTCTGAAAGGTCCATCAGAATCCCCCGCTTGAGCCGGGCTAAATACGCCGGAGTGGCGCTGCCTTCTCCTCCTTGACAGGAACCTCGAGGGGCCCGTGGCGCAGGCACCCCCCGGGGCAGGGCGGGGCTCTTGGGCACCGTGGCAGGGCAAGGAGGCTCTGCCTCTTCTGCAGGCTTCTTTGGTTCTGGAAACCAGCTGTGTAATTTGCGAGGCTCTGGGACCTCCAAGTTCTCCGGCCAGTCTTTCACCTTCGGTGATGCGCTGGGTAAGGATTCAGGCGGAAAGGTTGCCAGGAGGCTGCCTTGTTGTGGAAGCAGCACCCTCTGGCGTCGGGGTTCGTGGACCTGCTTTTGGCCATCATACGGAAAACCAAGCCCTGACCTGCGATGCCCACAGAGTGGAGGGCCAAAAGGGGACCTGGGCAGCGCAACAAGCGTGACAGGAACGAGGAAGCCCTTCCTTCAGTCGCTAGGTCGAGCCAGGTCTGAAATCCCCAGTCCCACCCGCGCCACGGCCTCTGGGATTGTGGACACCAAGCGTCTCCGCCCCAGGACCGCCCTCTACAGACCAAACCCAGGTTGCTTGCCTCAAGGCAGTAGCTGCCTGCCCTTTCCCGGGCCCCCAAAACACCCCCACTGGCCTGAGCATCCTGCTCTCAGGGAGATTCCTGATTTCTAAGGACCCTCTCTTAACTGTGCCCCGTTGTTCCCCCACACGGGGCCTCACGTGGGGCACATTCCGAGGGCTTTGCTGGGCGCTCTATACCGCGTCCTCGGCTTTCCCTAAGGACTTGAAGGGGGCAGGGGAAGAACCCACGTTTCCCTCCAGTAGGCTAGTGGGGGGTCCTGGGCGCGGCAAGTTGCCGCCCCTCCTTGTATAGACTTTGGTACCCTGCGAGGGCCTGCAGCCGTTACTTCCCCGAGTGGGCCTCCGTGGGGAAGAGAGGGGTGAGAATGAGAGGGGCCCCGGAAGCCAGGAGCGGGGGCAGGAAGCAGGAGACACTTCATGGGGGTAGGCGGGGTAGCGCTTCTGCTCTAGTGCCCTCAGGCCCCGCTCCCCTTGACGACTGCTCCCAGAGTCAAGGGAAAAAAGAGAGAGCGCTCACGTCCGCACCCACGATTCAAAGTCACACACGCGTCACGCATGGAGCCAGTAACAGTGCACAGGAGGAAGGGGAGAGGATTCGGGGTGGGTATATCTCCACGCCCTGAGGTGGACGGGTCGCCATGCGTGTGCTGGAGGCGGGCGAGGCTCGGGGGCACGTGGGCGGGACCCGTGGGCAATGAGTGTGAGCGTATGTTTGTTAGGGCGAGGTCCGTCTCCCCACTTGCGTTGTTCATCGCAGAGCGCGAACCACGGTTTGGCGCCGGCAAACTCATCCTTCAGAATTCCTTGAACACAGGCGGCTGGGAAGTTGCAGTAGCCTCTGTGGATGGCTGGGGCGCCTTTGGGAGGCTGACCCTCTTTCGTGGACATAGGGGCCCTGGGATAGGCAGCGGTGGGCTTCTGACTTTGCAGGGGTGTCCCCGGGCACCCGCCCCAACGAACTCTGAAGCCATTAGCATGTCCTTCGCCTAGGCATCCGCTCCTGCTCCTCAGGCTAGTCCCGCGCCGGGAACCCCATCGCCACGTCGGAGCGCTCCTTCTGGAAGAGGGCAGCCGGCGTTGTCTCAGGCCCGTATTGGGGGGCCTCAAAGGAAGGAAGTTTCAGAGGACCGGCCATGATCGCCCTTTGCCTAAGGCTCTGCCAGTCCAAAGACAGTGCAGCGACGGAATTGAGGTGGGAAGTAAAGCGGGAGTTGCTGCGGCGTGCTATCCCCAGCAGCGGCTGGTCCTTGGGCGGCTGAGTGTTCTGCCAGGGCTCCAAGCCCAACAAAGTCCTCTTATGCTCTTGGGCCCTGTTATACGGGGCGGGGCCCAAGCCGGCACACGCGCACACTCGCACCGCAGCCACTCCACTGAGCACCACGCTCATTGCCGTTCCCACTTCCCTTACCTCTGGCTGACAGACTGCTAACGGGTGTGAGTTCGGAAAAACACCAGGGTGAGCGTGCTGGGGGGCTTTAAAAACCGCACAGGAGTCGAAGGTTCTGGCTTCTAGGTTGACGGGTTGCCATTAGCTTCCGGTCCTTCCTTTTGCGGGTCCCATGGTGTCAGCCTCCCGTCTGAGGACCTCTGCTGGTGGGGATGGCGACACAAGTCCTTTGCGGGGAGGCAGTCTGGGCTGGAGGGAGCTGGGCTGATGGGCTTGCTGAGTGTGGAGGCATGAGGGGGAGCTTCAGAGCATGTTCCAGGAGGTGCCTTGAACTTCCTCCTCATTCCAGGGGCGGTGGTGGCATGGAGTTGCGGGCTCTCCTCCTGCAGTCCTCTGGAGCCCTGAAGAAGACCTGCTCTGTGGAAGTCAGCCCCAGACCGGAATACGCAACTAGAAGGCCGACGAGTATCCGGGGTCTGCCTTGGCTTGCTCTGGAGGCACTCCAGCAGGGCCAATCCCAGCGGCCCCCACGTGTCAGTATGGGGGGAAGCGTGCGGTGGCCAGGAGCCTGCTGTGACTTCTGCGTCCAGCCCAGGGACGCTTCTCTGCAGGCCCGGGCAAGATGCGACGGGGGTCCCTGTGTTGACCCTTGCTTCAGTGGGCAGGGTCGGTCAGCCGAGCCCCGGAGGCTCGCCTCGTGCTGTGAGTGGCTCAGCGGGGTGCGGCAGCGGCGCACGGAAGGTGCCAGGCACGGCGCCGGGTGTTGCTCACTGCCCATCAGGCTGGGCTCTTTTTTTCCCCCTTTTGCATGGGCCCCAGAGCGGTTGCCCTTTGGCTTGGAGGGCTCATCCCTGGCGTGGCGACGAGGCCGCTGGCATGTTGAAAGATCCGCGGAGAATCGGGAAGCCGAGCTGGAGGCGGAGCTGAGACACGCTGCAGACGCCTCCGCCTGCTGTGGCGGAGCTCAGGCAGAGGCAGAGAGGCGGGGTGAGGCGGCATCTCACTTTCGGCGGTATTCCCGGCGGGGGTGGCGAGCTCGTCGGTTCTGAAACCCCACTGGATCCTGTCCTCGGGGAAGGGGCCCCCTGTCTTTCGGGCAGTTCTTCCAGGAGGCAATGCCAGGGAATCGATTCCTCTGAAAGGCTCCCATCAGAATCCCAGCTTGAGCCGGATCTACGCGGGTGCGCAGCCTTCTCCCTCCTCGACAGACTCGAGGGGCCCGTGGCGGCAGGCACCCTGGGGCGGGCGGGACTCTTGGGCCACAGTGGGCCTGGGCAAAGGGCAGGCTCTGCCTCTTCTGCAGGCTCTTTGGTTCTGAAACCAGGTGTGTATCGAGGTATGGGACTCCAAGTTCTCCGGCCAGTCTTTCCCTCTCGGTGATGCCTGGGGTAAGATTCAGGCGGGAAAGTTGCCAGGAGGGCCTGCCTTCTGTTGTGGAAGCACGCCACTCTGGGTAGGGTTTCCGTGGACCTGCTATCGGCCATCCATAGCGGATAACCAAGCCCTGGACTGCGATGCACAGAGTGGGGGGCCCCAAAAGGGACCTGGGCAGCGCAAGGTGCACAGGACACGAGGGAAGAAGCCCTTCCTTCAGCCTGCGCGGTCGAGCGGGTCTTAAATCCCCAGTCCCCACCCAGCGCCACGGGGCCTCCTGGGATTGTGGACACCCATGGTCTCCCCGCCCCAGGACCCGCCCTCACAGCCAAACCCAGGTGCTTGCTCAGGCACGCAGCTGCCTGCCCTTTCCCCCAGGCTCCCAACACCCCACACTGGCTCTGAGCACTCCTTGATCCTCAGGGAGGGATTCCTGGTTTCTAAGGGACCTCTCTTAACTGTGCCCTTGTTCTTCCACACGGGGCCTCACGTGGGGCACCTTCCGAGGCTTTTGTGGGCGCTCTTACCCGAGTCCTCGGCTTTCCTAAGGGACTTGCAAGGGGGCAGGAAAGAAACCCACGTTTCCCTCCA
Organism: Dipus sagitta; assembly: GCA_036346955.1. NCBI lineage: Eukaryota > Metazoa > Chordata > Mammalia > Rodentia > Dipodidae > Dipus > Dipus sagitta. Next base: position 2,321 of record JAEEGE010000237.1, on the reverse strand, counting down.
GAGTATGGGGGTCCTGGGGCGGCAAGTGCGCCCCTCCTTGTCTAAGGTCTTTGGTACCTGCAGTGGGCCCGCAGCCCGTTACTTCCCGAGTGGACCTGTGGGGAAGTGAGGGGGAGAGAATGAGAGGGCCCCTGGAAGGAGGAGCGGGGGCGAGGAGCAGGACCCTCAGTGGGGGTAGGCGGGGCTTTGCTCTAGAGCCTCCAGGCCGCTCCCTGACATAGACTGACTCCAGAGCTCAAGGGAGAAAGGAGAGAGCGTCCAAGGTTCCCCACCCCGATCAAAGTCACACACTCGTCCAGTGAGCCAGTACAGTGCACGGAAGGAAGGGGAGAGGGAATCGGGTAAATCTCCACCGCCATGAGGTGGACGGGTCGCATGCGTGTGCTGGAGGCGGAGCGATGGCTCGGGAGGCACGGGTGCGGGACCCGTGGGCATGCAGGTGGAGCGTTGGGGCGAGGTACGTCTACATTGCTTTGTCACTCGCAGAGCGCGAACCACGTTTTTTGGCGCCTGCGCAACTCATCTTCAGAATTCCTTGAACACAGCGGCCTGGGGCAGTGCAGTCGCCTGTGGATGGCCTGGGGCGCTTTGGGGGAGGCTTGGACCCTTCTGTGCTATGAGGCCCTGGGAAATGGCAGCGGTGGGCTACTGCTTTGCAGGGGTGTCCCCGGGCACCCGCCCCAAAGACTGAAGCCCTTTTGCATGTCTTCGCCTAAGCATCCCGCTCCTGCTCCTCCGGCATAGTCCCGTGACGGGACCCCACATCGCACGTGTTTTGTCCTCTCCTTTCTGGATGAGGGGAGGAGGAGCCTGCCAGTTGTCTCAGGAGTCCCATTGGGGAGGCCTCTCAAGGAAGGAAGTTTCAGAGGACCGGCCATGATCGCCTTTGCCTACGGCTCTGCCATCCCAAATTGACAAGTGCATCGATGGATTGAGTGGGAAGTAAGCGATAGTGGCAGCGGCCGTGCTTTCCCCAGCCGCGGCGCGTCCTTGGTAGGGCTGTGTGGTTTTGCCAGGGCTCAAGCCCACCATGTTCCACTTATGCTCTTGGGCCCTGTTATCCCGGGCCCCGCCGCACCGCGCACACCGCACCGCAGCCGCTTCCACTGAGCACACGTATTGGCCGTCCACGCTCCCTTATCTGGCTGACAGCAGCTCTAAAAGGGTCTGAGTCGGAACAACCAGGGTGAGCGTGTGGGGGGGCTTAAAAACGCACAGGGAGTCGATGGTTCTGGCTTCTGGTTCGCCGGGTTCAGTTGTCCAGGTCTTCCCCTTTGGGTTCCCCAAGGATGTCAGCCTCCCGTTTTGAGACTCTGCTTGGCGGGGATGGCGCACACAAGGCACTTTGTGGGAGGCAGTCGGGGCTGGAGGGAGCTGGGCTGTGGGCTTGCTGAAGTGTGAGGCATAGGGGGAGCTGCAGAGCTGTCCCGGAGGGCCTGAATTTCCTCCCTCATCCAGGGGGCGTTGGTGGCGTTGCGGGCCTCTTCCTGCAGTGCCTCTGGTGCCTGAGGTCGACTGCCTATGCCTGGAGTCAGCCCCAGAAGGAACGATCTAGAGGCCGACGAGTGTCCGGGGGTCTGCCTTGGCTTGCTCTGGAGGCACTCCAGCAGGGCCAATCCCCAGCGGCCCCCACGTAAGTCAGTGGGGGCGTGCGGCTGGTCCCAGGAGCATAGGCTGTGACTTCTGCGGCAGCCAGGGAGCTTCTACTGGCAGGCCCGGGCCAAGATGCGACCGGGGGGCCCTGTGTGGACCCTTGCTTCAGAAGGGCAGGTTCCGGTCAGCCAGAGCCCGGAGGCTCGCCCTCGCTGCTGTGGTGCTCAGCGGGGTGCGGCAGAGCGCGCACGAAGGAGGCAGGCACCGCCGCGGGTCTGGCTTGCTTCACTGCCCACTGCCGGCTGGCTCTTCCTTCGGCATGGGCCCCAGAGCGGTCAGTTGCCTGTGGCATGGAGGGCCATCCCTGGCGTGGCGACGAGGGGCCCCTGGGCACTGTTGAAGATCCGCGGAGAATCGGGGAAAAGCCGAGCTGGAGGCGGAGCTGGAGACACCGCTGCTGCAGTCGCCTCCGCCTGCTGTGCGGTTGCTCAGGCTGAGGCAGAGAGGCGGCGGGTCTGAAGGCGGTCATCTCACTTTTTGGCGGTTTCCCGGCCCGGGTGGGTGGCGCGCTCGTCGGTTCTGAAACACACCTGGATCCTGTCCTCGGCGGAGCCCTGGCTTTGGGCCAGTTCTTCCAGGGCCAGCAATGCCAGGGAATCGATACCTCTGAAAGGCTCTCAATCAGAATCCAGTTGAGCCGGATATCTACGCGGTGTGCGCTGCTTCTC
>JAEEGE010000311.1:0-34941 GCA_036346955.1 Dipus sagitta | reverse complement strand
CTTATCAGAATAAAATAACAGAAACAAACAGTAGTTTATGTCAAACAAGTAAGGTAAGTTTGTTCGTTCTACTTCGCTTCATCAGTATAAGGCAACAGAAACAAACAGTAGTTAATGTGAAACAAGTATGGTAAGTTTGTTCATTGTACTTCTTACCATCAGGATAAGACAGCAGAAACAAACAGTAATCTGTGTGACATAAGTAACATAAGATTGTTTGTTCCACTTCGCTCCACCAGAGGAAGACAACAGAACCAAACAGTAGTTTAAGTGAAACAAACAAAGAAAGTTTGTACGCTGTACTTCGCATCATCAGGATGAGACAACAGAAACAAGCAGTAGTTTATGTGAAACAAGTAAGGTAAGTTCGTTCGTTCTAATTCGCTTCATCAGTATAAGACAACAGAAACAAAGAGTAGTTAATGTGAAACACGCAAGGTAAGTTCATTCCTTCTACTTCGCTTAATCAGAATACAACAACAGAAACAAACAGTAGTTTATGTGAAACAAGTGAGGTAAGTTTGTTCATTGTACTTTGCTCCATCAGGATAACTGAACAGAAACAAACAGTAGTTTATTTGAAACAAGTAAAGTAAGTTTGTTCGTTCTACTTAGCTTCATCAGTATAAGACATCAGAAACAAACAGTAGTTAATGTGAAACAAGTAAGGTAAGATTGTCATTCTACTTCGCTTCATCAGAATAAGACAACAGAAACAAACAGTAGTTTATGTGAAACAAGTAAGGTAAGTTTGTTCGTTCTACTTCACTTCATCAGTATAAGGCAACAGAAACAAACAGTAGTTAATGTGAAACAAGTAAGGTAAGTTTGTTCCTTCTACTTCACTTCATCAGGATAAGACAGCAGAAACAAACAGTAGTTTATGTGAAACAAGTATGGTAAGTTTGTTCATTGTACTTCTCACCATCAGGATAAGACAACAGAAACAAACAGTAATCTGTGTGAAATAAGTAACATAAGTTTGTTTGTTCTACTTCGCTCCACCAGAGGAAGACAATAGAACCAAACAGTAGTTTAAGTGAAACAAGTAAAGTAAGTTTGTTCATTCTACGTCGCTTCATCAGGATAAGAGAACAGAAACAAAAAGTACTTTATGTGAAACAAGTAAGGTAAGTTTGTTCCTTCTACTTCGCTTCATCAGGATAAGACAAGTGAAACAAACAGTAGTTTATGTTAAACAAGTAAGGTAAGTTTGTTCATTGTACTTCATTGTATAGGTTAAGACAACAGAAACTAACAGTAATCTGTGTGAAATAAGTAACATAAGTTTGTTGGTTCTACTTCGCTCCACCAGAGGAAGACAACAGAACCAAACAGTAGTTTAACTGTAACAAGTAAAGTAAGTTTGTTCGCTGTACTTCGTTTCATCAGGATGAGACAACAGAAACAAGCAGTAGTTTATGTGAAACAAGTAAGGTAAGTTTGTTCCTTATACTTCGCTTCATCAGTACAAGACAACAGAAAGAAACAGTAGTTAATGTGAAACAAGTAAGGTAACTTTGTTCCTTCTACCTCGCTTCATCAGGATAAGAAAACAGAAACAAACAGTAGTTTATGTGAAACAAGTAAGGTAAGTTTGTTCATTGTACTTCATTCCATCAGGATAAGACAACAGAAACAAACAGTAATCTGTGTGAAATAAGTAACATAAGTTGTTTGTTGTGCTTCGCTCCACCAGAGTAAGACAACAGAACCACACATTAGTTTAAGTGAAACCAGTAAACTTTGTTCGCTGTACTTCGCTTCATCAGGATAAGACAATAGAAACAAGCAGTAGTTTATGTGAAACAAGTGAGGTAAGTTTGTGCGTTCTACTTCGCTTCATCAGGATAAGACAACAGAAAGAAACAGTAGTTTATGTGAAACAAGTAAGGTAAGTTGGTTCATTATACTTCGCTCCATCCAGATAACTGAACAGAAACAAACAGTAGTTTATTTGAAACAAGTAAAGTAAGTTTGTTTCTTCTACTTAGCTTCATCAGTATAAGACATCAGAAACAAACAGTAGTTAGTGTGAAAAAAAGTAGGTAAGATTGTCCATTCTACTTCGCTTCAACAGATAAGACAACAGAAACAAAGAGTAGTTTATGTGAAACAAGTACGGTAAGTTTGTTCGTTCTACTTCGCTTCATCAGTATAAGGCAACAGAAATAAACAGTAGTTAATGTGAAGCAAGTAAGGTAAGTTTGTTCCTTCTACTTCGCTTCATCAGGATAAGACAGCAGAAACAAACAGTAGTTTATGTGAAACAAGTATGGTAAGTTTGTTCATTGTACTTCTTAACATCAGGATAAGACAACAGAAACAAACAGTAATCTGTGTGAAATAAGTAACATAAGTTTGTTTGTTCTACTTCGGTCCACCAGAGGAAGACAACAGAACCAAACAGTAGTTTAAGTGAAACATGTAACGTAAGTTTGTTCATTCTACGTCGCTTCATCAGGATAAGACAACAGAAACAAACAGTACTTTATGTGAAACAAGTAAGGTAAGTTTGTTCCTTCTACTTCGCTTCATCAGGGTAAGACAAGTGAAAAAAACAGTATGTTTATGTTAATACAAGTAGGTAAGTTTCTTCATTGCACTTCGTTGCATCAGTATAAGACAACAGAAACAAAGAGTAGTTAATGTGAAACAAGTAAGGTAAGTTTGTTCCTTCTACTTCGCTTCATCAGTATAAGACAACAGAAACAAACAGTAGTTAATGTGAAACAAGTAAGGTAATTTTGTTCATTGTACTTCGTTCCATAATGATAAGCAACAGAAACAAAAAGTAATCTGTGTGAAATAAGTAACATAGGTTTGTTTGTTCTACTTCGCTCCACCAGTGTAAGAAACAGATCCAAAACAGTAGTTTAAGTGAAAACAATAAGTAAGTTTGTACGCTGTACTTTGCTTGCTATCAGGATGAGATAACAGTAACATGCAGTAGTTTATGTGAAACAAGTAAGGTAAGTTTGTTCGTTCTACTTCACTTCATCAGTACAAGATAACAGAAAGAAACAGTAGTTAATGTGAAACTAGTAAGGTAAGTTTGTTCCTTCTACTTCGCTTCATCAGGATAAGACAACAGAAACAAACAGTAGCTAATGAGAAACAAGTAAGGTAAGTTTGTTCTTTCTACTTCACTTCATCAGTATAAGACAACAGAAACAAACAGTAGTTAATGTGAAACAAGTAAGGTAAGTTTGTTCCTTCTACTTCGCTCCTTCAGGATAAGACAACTGAAACAAACAGTAGTTAATATGAAACAAGTGAGGTAAGTTTGTTCATTCTACCTCGCTTCATCAGGATAAGACAACAGAAACAAACAGTAGTTTATGTGAAACAAGTAAGGTAAGTTTGTTCGTTCTACTTCGCTTCATCAGTGCAAGACAACAGAAAGAAACAGTAGTTAATATGAAACAAATCAGGTAAGTTTGTTCCTTCTACTTCGCTTCATCAGGATAAGACAACAGAAACAAACAGTAGTTTATGTGAAACAAGAAAGGTAAGTTTCTTCATTGTACTTCGTTGCATCAGGACAAGACAACAGAAACAAACAGTAATCTGTATGAAATAAGTAACATAAGTTTGTTTGTTCTACTTCGCTCCAACAGAGTAAGTCAACAGAACCAAACAATAGTTTAAGTGAGACAAGTAAAGTAAGTTTGTTCGATGTACTTCGCTTCATCAGGAAAAGACAATAGAAAGAGCTGTTGTTTATGTGAAACAAGTAAGGTAAGTTTGTTCATAACATAAGTTTGTTTGATCTACTTCCTTCCATCAGTGAAAGACAACAGAAACAAACAGTAATCTGTTTGAAATAAGTAACATAAGTTTGTTTGTTCTACTTCGCTCGACCAGAGTAAGAAAACAGAACCAAACAGTAGTTTAAGTGAAACAAGTAAAGTAAGTTTGTTCGTTCTACTTCGCTCCATCAGGCTAAGACAACGGAAACAAACAGTAGTTTATGTGAAACAAGTAAGGTAAGTTCGTTCGTTTTACTTCGCTTTATCAGTATAGGACAACAGAAACAAAGAGTAGTTATTGTGAAACACGCAAGGTAAGTTCATTCCTTCTACTTCGCTTAATCAGAATAAAATAACAGAAAAAACAGTAGTTTATGTCAAACATGTAAGGTAAGTTTGTTCTTTCTACTTCGCTTCATCAGAATAAGACAACAGAAACAAAACAGTATTTTATGTGAAACAAGTATGGTAATTTTTGTTCATTGTACATTCTTACCATCAGGATAGACAGTCAGAAACAAACAGTAATCTGTGTGACATAAATAACATAAGATTTTTGTTCCACTTCGCTCCACCAGAGGAAGCAACAGAACAATAGAGTAGTTTAAGTGAAACAAACAAAGAAGTTTGTACGCTGTACTTCGCATCATCAGGATGAGACAACAGAAACAAGCAGTAGTTTATGTGAAACAAGTAAGGTAAGTTCGTTCGTTCTAATTCGCTTCATCAGTATAAGACAACAGAACAAAGAGTAGTTAATGTGAACACGCAAGGTAAGTTCATCCTTCTACTTGCTTAATCAGAATACAACAAACAGAAACAAACAGTAGGTTTATGTGAAACAGTGAGGTAAGTTTTTTCATTGTTACTTTGCTCCATAGGTTAATGAACAGAAAAAAAACGGGATTTTTTTGAAACAGTAAAGAAAGGTTTGTTCGTTCTACTTAGCTTAATCAGTATAAGACATCAGAAACAAACAGTAGTTAATGTGAAACAAGTAAGGTAAGATTGTCCATTCTACTTCGTTCATCAGAATAGCCCAACAGAAACAAACAGTTAGTTTTGTGAAAAGTAAGGTAAGTTGTTGGGTTTCCCTTCACTTATCATTTATAAGGCAACAGAAAAAAACAGTAGTTAAGGGAAAAACAAGTAAGAAAGTTTTTTTCCTTCTACTTACTTCATCAGGATAAGACAGCAGAAACAAACAGTAGTTTTTGTGAAAAAGGTTGGTAAGTTTGTTCTTTGTACTTCTCACCATCAGGAAAAGAAACAGAAAAAAAAGTTCTGTGTGAAATAAGTAACATAAGTTTGTTTGTTCTACTTCGCTCACAAGAGGAGACAATAGAAACCAAAAACGTATTTTAAAGTGAAAAAGAAAAGTAATTTTGGGTTTTTCTACGTCGCTTCATAGGATAAGAGAACAAAAAAAAAAAAAAGTATTTTAGTAAAACAAGTAGTAGTTTGTTCCTTTACTTCGCTTATCAGGTAAGACAAGTGAAAAACATAGTTTATTTTAAAACAAGTAAGGAAAGTTTGTTCATTGTATTTCATTGTGGGTTAAATTTAAAACAGAACTAACAGTAATCTGTGTGAAAAAATAAGTAAATTAAGTTTGTTGGTTCTATTTCGCCCCAACAGAGGAAGACAACAAAACCCAAAACCCAGTAGTTTAACTTAAAATTTAAAGTAGTTGTTCGGGTCTTCGTTTATCGGATGAGACAACAAAAAACAAGCAGTAGTTTTTTGTGAAAAAAAGTAAGGTAGTTTGTTCCTTTTTACTTCGCTTCTTCAGTAAAAGAAAAACAGAAAGAAACGTAGTTAATGTGAAAATTTTAGGTACTTTGTTCTTCTACCTCGTTTATCAGGAAAAGGGAAACAGAAACAACAGTAGTTAGGGTAAAACCCAAGTAAGGTAATTTTGGTTCATTTTTCTTCATTCCATCAGGATAAGACAACAGAAACAACGTAATTGTGTGTTTTTAGTAACATAAGTTTTTTTTTTGTTGTGCTTCGCCACCAGGTAAGAACAAAACCCCACCATTAGTTAATTTGAAACAGTAAAACTTTGTTCGCTGTACTTCGTTTCCCTTCAGGTTAAGACAATAGAAACAAGCAGTAGTTTATGTGAAACAAGTGGGTAAGTTGTGCGTTCTACTTCGCTTCTCGGATAAGAAACAGAAAGAAACGTAGTTTATTTTAAAAAAAGTAGGAAAATTTGGTTCATTTTATTCGCTCATCCGGGTACTGAACAGAAACAACTAGTTTAAATTAAAAACGTAAAGTAAGTTTTTTTTCTTCTATTTTTGTTTCAGTTAGGACTCAGAAAAAAAAAGTAGTTAATGTCAAAAAAGTAAGGTAAGATTATTCATTCAAATTCTCTTTCAGAAAAAGACAACGAAACAAACAGAAAACCTGGGTGAAAAAGTAACTAAGTTTTTTTATTCTACTTCGCTCCAAAGAGAAAAATAAAACAACCAAACAATAGTTAAGTGAGACAAGTAAAGGAAGTTTGTTCGATGTACTTGCTTCTAAATGATAAGACAACAAAAAAAGCAGTAGTTTATGTGAAAAAATAAGGTAAGTTTGTTCGTTCTCTTCGCTTCCTCAGCCTAGAGAAACCGAAACAAACTGTAGTTAATGTCAAACAAGTAAGGTATGTTTCTTCGATTCTATTTCGTTTTCATCAGGATTAGACAACAAGAAACAAACAGTTGTTTATGTGGAAACAAGTAAGGTTCGTTTTTTCCCTTCTATTCGCTTTCTCTGATAATGAACAGGAACAAACGTAGTTTTTTGTGAAACAGGAAAAGTAAGTTTGTTCGTTATATTTAGGTTCATCAGTATAAGACATCAGAAATCACATTTGTAAATGTGAAACAAGTAAGGTAAGATTGGTTCATTCTACTTCTCTTCATCAGAATAAGAACAACGAAAAAAAGAGTGTTTATGTGAAACAAGGAGGTAGGTTGTTCATTCTACTTCGCTTCATCAGTATAAGACAACAGAAAACACAGTAGTTTATGTAAAAACAAGTGGGTAAGTTTGTTCATTGTTTTCTCCATCGGATACTGAAAGAAACAAACAGTATTTATTTGAAAAAGTAAAGTAAGTTTGTTCGTTTACTTAGTTTTCATCAGTTTAAGACATTGAAACAAACAGTATTTTAATGTGATAACAAGTTAAGGAAAGGGTTGTTGATTTTTACTTCGTTCCATCAGAAGAAGAAAAACGAAAACAAACATTAGTTTATTTGAAACAATGTAAGGTAATTTTGTTCGTTCTACTTCACTTCATCAGTATAAGGCAACAGAAAAAAACATTTGTAATGTAAAAACAGTAAGGTAAGTTTGGTTCCTTCTATTCATTCTTCGGATAAGACAGCAGAAAACAAACAGTTGTTTATGTGAACAAAGTATGGTAATTTTTGTTCATTTTTCCTTCTCCCCAATCGGGGAAAAGACAACAAAAAAAAAACAGTAATCTGTGTGAAATAAGTAATAAGTTTGTTTGTTCTCCCTTCGCCCCACCGAGGAAGAAAATTTTAGGAACCAAACAGTTTTTTTAAAGGGTGAAAACAATTTAGTATGTTTGTTCATTTACGTCGCTTCATCAGGTAAGAGAACAGAAACAAAAGTAATTTAGTGAAACAAGAAAGGTAAGTTTTTTCCCTTCTACTTGCTTCTCAGGATAAGACAAGTGAAACAAACAGTAGTTTATGTTAAACAAGTAAGGTAAGTTTGTTCATTTTTCTTCATTGTAAGGTTAAAGACAACAGAAATAACGGGAATCTGTGTGAAATAAGAAAACAAAAGTTTTTTGGGTTCTACTTCGCCCCACCAGGGGAAGGGACAAACAAAACCCAAAAACAGTAGTTTTAACTGAAACAAGTAAAGTAAGTTTGTTCGCTTTTACTTGCTTCATCAGGATGAGACAACAGAAACAAGCAGTAGTTTATGTGAAAAAGTAAGGTAGTTTGTTCCTTATACTTCGTTCATCAGTACAAGACAACAGAAAGAAACATTTGTTAATGTGAAACAAGTAAGGTACTTTTTTCCTTCTACTCGCTTCATCAGGATAAGAAAACAGAAACAAACGTGTTTATGTGAAACAAGAAAGGGTAAGTTTGTTCTTTGGTATTCTTTTTCCATCGGATAAGACAACAGAAAAACATAATCTGTGTGTAAAAAAGGGAAATTTTTGGTTTGTTGTGCTTGCTCCACCGGAGTAAGACAACAGAACCACACAGTAGTTTAAGTGAAAAAGGGTAAACTTTGTTCGCTGTCTTCGATTCATCGGGGAAAAGAAAATTTAGAAACAGCAGTAGTTTATGTGAAACAAGTGATGGTAAGTTTTTTGGTTCAAATTGCGTAATCGGATAAGACAACAAAAAGAACAGTAGTTTATGTGAAACAAGAAAGGTAAGTTGGTTATTATACTTCGCTCCCCCTGTTTAACTAAAACAGAAAAAAAAATTTAGTTTATTTGAAAAAAGGGAAAAGAAAGTTTGTTTGTTCTTAGCTTCATCAGTAAAAGGGACATCAGAAACAAACAGTAGTTTGTGAAAAAAGTAAGGTAAGGTTATTCATTTTTCTTCTTTTCCCAATTAGAAAAAAGACAACAAAAACAAACAGTAACCTGTGTTTTTAAAAGAAACTAAGTTTGTTTATTCTCTTGCCCCAACAGAGTAAATCAACAAAAACCAAAAAATTTAGTTTAAGTGAGACAAGAAAAGGGAAAGTTTGTTCGATGTACTTCGTTCATCATGATAAGACAAGAGAAAAAAGCGTGTTTTTGTGAACAAATAAGGTGATTTTGGGTTCGTTCTACTTCGCTTCATCGGGCCTAAGGAACCGGAAACAAACTGTAGTTAATGTCAAAAGTAAGGTAAGTTTCTTGGGTCTACTTGGTTCATCAGGATTAGACAACAGAAACAAACAGTTGTTTATGGGGAAACAAGAAAGGTACGTCTGTTCCTTCTTCTTCGCTTTATCATGATAACTGAACAGGAACAAACAGTAGTTTATTTAAAAACAGGAAAATTTAGTTTGTTGGGTTATATTTTGCTTCATCGTATAAGACATCAGAAACAAACAGTAGAAAATGTAAAAAACAAGTAAGGTAAGATAGTTCATTTACTTTTCTTCATCAGAATAAGACAACAGAAACAAAGAGAAAGTTTATGTGAAAAAAGAAAGGGTTTAAGGTTGTTCATTCTACTTCGCTTCTCAGATAAGACAACAGAAAGACAATTTGTTTATGTGAAAAAGTGGGGGGAAGTTTGTTAAATGTACTTTGCCCATCAGGAAAACTGTACAGAAACAAACAGTAGTTTTTTTGAAACAAGTAAATTTAAGTTTGTTCGTTTACTTGCTTCTTCACTTTAAGACATCAGAAACAAAGGGGGTAGTTAATGTGAAAAAATTAAGGTAAGATTGTCCATTCTACTTAGCTTCATCAGAATAAGAAAACAGAAACAAACAGTAGTTTATGTGAAACAAGTAAGAAAGTTTGTTCGTTCTACTTCACTTCATTTCAGTATAAGGCAACAGAAAAAAAAATAGTTAATGTGAACAAGAAAGGGGAAAGTTTGTTCCTTCTACTTAATTCATCGGATTAAGACAGCAGAAAACAAACAGTAGTTTATGTGAAACAAGTATGGTTAATTTTGGTTCATTGTACTTCTCACATCAGGATAAGACAACAGAAAAAAACGTAATCTGTGTAAAATTTTAAGAAAAAATAAGTTTGTTTGTTTTTCTTCGCTCCACAGGGAGGAGACAATGAACCAAACAGTAGTTTAAGTGAAAAGTGTAAAGTAAGTTTGTTCATTTTTGTCGTTTTCTTTGGGAAATAAGAGAACAGAAACAAAAATTTACTTTATGTGAAACAAGTAAGGTAATTTGGGTTCCTTTTTATTCGCTTCATCAGGTAAGCGTGTAAAAAAACAGTATTTTATGTTAAAAAAGTAAGGTAAGTTTGTTCATTGTACTTCATTGTTAGGTTAAGACAACAGAAACTAACAGTAATCTGTATGAAATAAGTAACATAAGTTTTTTGGTTCTACTTCGCTCCACGGAGGAAGACAACAGAACCCAAACAGTTTTTTAAATTTTAAAAGAAAAGTAAGTTTGTTCGCTGAAATTCGACTTAAACTGGATGAGAAACGGGAAACAAGCAGGAGTTTTTGGGGAAACAAGTAAGGTAAGTTTGTTCATTGTAGTTCTTTCCCTTCAAGATAAGACAACAGAAACAAACAGTAATCTTTTGTGATTAAGTAACATAAGTTTTTTTGATCTACTTCGTTCCATCAGAAAAAGACAACAGAAACATACAGTAATCTGTGTGAAATAAGTAACAAAGGTTTGTTTGTTCTACTTCGCTCCACGGAGTAAGACAACAGAACCAAACAGTTTTTAAAGTTTAACAAGGAAAGAAAGTTGTTCGCTGTACTTCGCTTCTTAGGATGAGTAAACAGAACAGCGTGTTTTGTGAAACAAAAAGGAAAGTTTTTTCCCTTTATACTTCGCTTTTCTTTCAAGACAACAGAAAGAAACTTTTAGTTAATGTGAAACAAGTAAGGTAACTTTGGTTCCTTTCTACCCCCGCTTCATCAGGATAAGAAAACAGAAACAAAAAGTAGTTTATGTGAAACAAGTAAGGAAAGTTTGTTTTTGTACTTCATTCCATCGGATAAGAAAACAAAAACCCAAACAGAAATTCTGTGTGAAATAAGTAACATAAGTTTGTTTGTTGTGGCTTCGCCCCACAGAGTAAGAAAAACCCAAAAAACCACAGTATTTTAAGTGAACTTGTAAACTTTGTTTGCTTTTACTTCGCCTCTTTCAGGTTTAAGAATGAAAAAAGCAGTAGTTTATGTGAAACAAGTGGGGGTTTGTTTGTGCGTTCAACTTCGCTTCATCAGGATAAGACAACAGTTTGAACAAGTAGTTTATGTGAAACAAGTAAGGTAAGTTGGTTCTTTATACTTCGCTCCATCAGTTTACTGAACGAAACAAACAGTTGTTTATTTGAAACAAGTAAAAGTAAGTTTGTTTGTTCTATTTTACCCTTATCGTATAAGCATCAAAACAAAAGTATTTAAATGTGAAACAGAAAGGGTTTAAGTTATTCATTTTTATTCTCTTCATCAGAATAAGAAACAGAAACAAACAGAAACCCTGGTAAAATTAAGTAACAAGTTTGTTTATTCTACTTCGTTCCACAGAGTAAACCAACAGAACCAAACAATAGTTTAAGTGAGAAAAAAGGGTAAGGAAGTTTTTTCCGATGTACTTCGCTCATCTTTTGTTTAAAAACAGAAACAAGCAGTAGTTTGGTGACACAAAAAAAGGTAAGTTTGTTCGTTCTACTTCGCTTCATCAGCTAAGAGACCGAAACAAACTTTTGGTTATTGTCAAACAAGTAAGGTAAGTTTCTTCTTTTAAAATTCCCCTTCATCAGGATTAGAAAAGGGAAAACCAAACAGTGGTTATGTGAAAAATTTTTGGTTCTTTTGGGTTCCTTCTCCCCTTCGCCTTTTCATGTTAACTGAACAGGAACAACAGTAGTTTATTTGAAACAGGAAAGGTAAGTTTTTTTGTTTACTTAGCTTCATCAGTTTTAAGACAATCAGAACATACAGTAGTAAATGTGAAACAAGAAAGGTAAGTTTGTTTTTCTACTTTCTTCATCAAAATTAAAGGGGACAACAGAAAAAAGAGTATTTTAAAGGTGAAAAAGTAGGTTAAGGTTTCATTCTACTTCGCTTCATCATTTATAAGACAACAGAAAAAAACATTTGCTAATGTAAAAACAAGAAAGGGTTAAGTTTGTTCCTTCTATTTCCCACTTCATCAGGATAAGAAAACAGAAAAAAAACAGTAGTTATTTTTAAAAAAGGGTAGGGTTTGTTGTTAATTGTACTTTTTCCCATAAAGGATAAAACAACAGAAAAAAACAGTTAATCTGTGTGAAATAAGTCACAAAAGGGTTGTTTGTTCTACTTGCTCCCCAGAGTAAGAAAACCCAAAACCAAACAGTAGTTTAAGTGAAACAAGTAAAATAAGTTTGTTCGCTGTACTTCGCTTCATAGGATAAGAAAAGGAAACAAGCATTAGTTTATGTGAAATAAGTAAGTTAAGTTTCTTCGTTCTACTTCGCTTTTTCGGGCTAAGATAACCGAAAAACAGAAATTAATGTGAAAAAGTAAGGTAAGTTTGTTTTTTAAAATTTCGTTTCATCAGGATTAGACAACGAAACAAACAGTAGTTTTTTATGTGAAACAAGTAAGGAAGTTTGTTCTTTACTTGGGCTTCTATTGGTTAGAAAGCAAAAAAAAAACAGTATTTTTATATTAACAAGAAAGGGTAAGTTTGTTAATTGTACTTCGTTGCTTCAGGATAAGACAACAGAAAAAAAGTAATCTGTGGGAATAAGTAACATTGTTTGTTTGTTGTACTTCCCCCTCCCCCCAGAGTAAGACAACAGATAAAAAACAGTAGTTTAATAAAAACAAGTAAAGTAAATTTGTTCACGTACTTCGCTTCATCAGGATAAGACACGAACAAGCGGTATTTTATGTGAAACAAGTGAGGTAAGATGCTCGTTTACTTCGTTCATCAGGATAAGAAAACAAAAGAAAACAGTTATTTTTAAGTGAAACAAGTAAGGTAAGTTGGTTCTTTGTATTGTTCCATGAGGATAAGACAACAGAAAAAAACAGTAATGTTTTGGGGAAAGGGAGTAACTTTAGTTTGCTCGTTTACTTCGCTTCTCTAGCTAAGAAACTGAAAAAAACAGTAGTTAAGTGAAAAAGTAAGGTAAGTTTGTTTGTTCTACTTCGATCCACGAGAGGAAGAAACGGGAAAAAAACCCTTTTAGTTAAGTGAAAAAGAAAAGTATGTTTGTTCGCTTTACTTCGCTTCATCAGGATAAGACAACAGAAAGAAAGCAGCGGGTTTATGGAAAAAGAAAGGTAATAGGTTTGGTCGTTTCTACTTGCTTCATCAGGCTAAAACAAAAACAAACAGTATTTAATGTGAAACAAGTAAGGAAATTTGTGTTCGTTTCTACTTCGCTTCCACAGGATAGACAACAGAACAAACTGTAGTTTAGTGGTAAAAAAGTAAGGTAAGTTTGTTCCTTTACTTCGCTTCATAGGATAAGAAAAACGAGACAAACAAGTAGTTTATGTTAAACAAATTTTAAAGAAATTTTTTGTTAATTGTACATGTTGCATCAGGATAAGACAACAGAAAAACAATATCTGCTTTGAAAAAGTAACAAAAGTTTGTTTGATTACTTCTCTCCATGGGGTAAGACACAGAACCAAACTTTTGTTTAATGAAACAACTAAAGTAAAGTTTGTTCGCGGGTACTTGTTCATAGGGTTTATAAAAACAGAAACAAGCAGTAGTTTATGGGGTAACAAGTGGGTAAGTTTGTTCTTGTATTCGCTCCCCCGGTTAACTGAACAGAAACAAACAGTGGGTTATTTGAAACAAGTAAAAGTAAGTTTTTTATTGTATTTTCGTCCATCCGGATAACTGATCAGAAACAAACGTAGTTAATGTGAAAAACAATTAGGTAAGATTGTTCATTCTCTTCTCTTCTTCAGAATAAGTCAACAGAAAAAAACAGTGTTAATGTGAAAAAAGTAGGTAAGTTTGGTCTTTGTATTTTCGCTCCATCGGGGAAAACGAACCGAAACAATAGTAGTTTATTTAAACAAGTAATGTAACTTTGTTCATTCTACTTAGTTCATCAGTTTTAAAGACTTTCAGAAACAAAAAAAGGTAGTTAATGTGAAACAAGGTAAGCTAATTTTGTTTTCCACTGCTTTTTTTAAGAAGAGACAAAGAAATGAACAGTAGTTTAGTGAAAAAGTAAGGTAAGTTTGTTTGTTTACTTATTTCCCATCGGAAAAAGACAACAGAAAAACGTAATCTGGGGGAAATAAGTTAATATAAGTTTGTTTTTTCTACTTCGCTCCAACAGAGTAAATCAAAAAACCAAACAGTAGTTTAAGGGAAAAAATTTAAAGGTTTAAGTTGGTTCATTGTACTTCGTTCCATAAGGATAAACAGATGACGAACCAACATTAGTTTATTTGAAACAAGGAGAGCCGTTTGTTCTTTTCTACTTCGCTTCTTTTGGGTTTTAAGACAACAGAAACAAACAGGGTTAATGTGAAACAAGTAAGGTAAGTTTTTTTTGTTCTACTTGCTTCATCGGCAAATAAAAACCGAAAAAAACTGTAGTTAATGTCAAAAAAGGAAAGGTAAGTTTGTTGGGTTTCTATTGTTTCTTCAGGATATGACAACAGAAAACAAACAGTTTTTATTTTGAAACAAGAAAGGTTGTTTGTTCCTTTATTCGCTTATCAGGTAACTGAACAGAAAAAAAAATTAGTTTTACGTGAAAGAAGAAAGGGTTTATGTTTGTTCTTCATCGCTTAATCACGAGACAACAAAAAAACAAAGAGTAGTTAAGGTGAAACAGTATGGTAAGTTTGTTCATTCTACTTCTCTTCATCAGAATAAACCCACAGAAAACAAAATAGGTTTTGTGAAACAAGAAAGGTAAGTTTGTTCATTTACTTCGCTTCTCGTAAAAGACACAGAAAAAAAACAGAAAAGTTAATGTGAAAAAGGTAAGCTAGTTTTTTCCCTTTCCCACTTTCGCTTAACAAAAGGGAAGGGACCAAAACAAACGTAGTTTAAGTGAAACAAGTAAGGTAAGTTTTTTTTGTTCACTTCGTTCCATCGGAAAAGAAACAGAAACACCATTTATCTGTGTGAAATAAGTAACATAATTTTTGTTTGTTTACTTCGCTCCAAACAGAGTAATAAACCCAAAACCAAACAGTAGTTTAAGGAACAAGTAGGTAAGTTTGTTCATTGTACTTCGCTTCCTTTTCCCCAGGTTTAAAAGAAGAAAACCAAATTAGTTTATTTGTAACAGGAGATTTCGTTTGTTGGGTTCTACTTCGCTTCATTAGGTTTAAAACAACAGAAAAAACAGGGGTTTAATGTGAAACAAGTAGGTAAGTTTGTTGTTCTACTTAGCTTCATCAGTAGAAGACAACAGAAACAAACGTAGTTAATGTGATAAAAGGGTATGTTTGTTCATTCTATTCTCTTCATCAAAATTTGGGACAACAGAAACAAACACTAGTTTATGTCAAAAAAGGGTAATGTAAGTTTGTTGTTCTACTTCGCTTCATCAGTTAAGAAAATTTAAGAATCCTTTCAGTTTTTATGTGAATGGGTAAGGTAAGTTTTTTTCCTTCTACTTCGCAAATCAGAAATGACAACAGAAAAAAAACAGTAGTTTATATAAAGGGAGTAAGAAAGTTTGTTCTTTGGTACTTCGCTCCCAGGAAAAATGAACGAAACAACTGTAGTTATTTAAAAACAGAAAAGTAAGTTTGTTCGTTCTACTTGCTTCATCAGTTTTTAGACAACTTTAAAAAACAGTATTTAAAGGGTGAACAAGAAAGGGAAAGTTTTTTTCCTTCTACTCGCTTCTTCGGTAAGAACAGAAAAAACAGTAGTTTTTTTGAAAAAGGGGAGGTAAGTTTGTTTTTTACTCGCTTCATCGGATAAGACACAGAAAAAAAACGGGTATTTTAAATTTGAAACAAGAAAGGGTAAGTTTGTTGTTTACTTGCTTTTCAGTGAAAAGACAACAGAAAGAAACAGTAGTTAAAAAAGGGAAAAATCGGGTTTAAGTTTGTTCCTTTACTTGCTCATCAGGATAAGCAACAGAAACAAACAGTATTTTATGTGAAACAAGTAAAGAAAGTTGTTCATTGTTTCCCTTGATCAGGACAAGACAAAAGAAACAAAACAGTATTGTGTGAAATAAGTAATAAGTTGGTTTGTTCTACTTCGCCCCAACAAAAGTAAGTCAACAAAAAACCAAACAATAGTTTAAGGGGAGACAGAAAGAATTTTGTCGTGTACTTGCTTCTCGGGATAAGACCATAAAAACGGGGCTGTTGTTTATGTGAAACAAGAAAGGGGTAAGTTTTTTTATAACATAAGTTTGTTTGATCAAATTCCCTTTTCCATCGTGAAAGAAACAGAAACAAACTTTATCTGTGTGAAGAGTAGATAAGTGTGTTTTTTTTTTTACTCACTCGCCCAGAGAAAGAAAACAGAACAAACAGTAGTTTAAGTGTAACAGCAAAGTAGTTGTTCGTTGTACTTCGCTCATCAGGTTTTAAGAACCGACAAACAGTATTTAAATGAAAACAGTAGGGAAGATGTTCGTCTACTTCATTCCCTCAGTATAAGACATCAGAAACAAAAGTATTAATGTGAAGCGAAAGGTAATTTTTGGTTCCTTTTCTTCCCCTTTATAGGAAAAGGGACACCCAGAAAAAAACATTTGTTTATTTTGAAAAATTTATGGTAAGTTTGGCCATTTTTTTTTTTCCCATCGGGTAAGCCCAAAGAAACAAACAGTAATCTTTTGTGATTTTAAGTAACATAAGTTTTTTGTTCTATTCCCCAAAACAGGTAAATCAACGAACAAACATAGTTTGTGGAGAAGAAGGAAGTTTGTTATGTACTTCGCTTTCAGGATAAGACACAAAAAAATCAAATAGTTTTGTGAAAATGTAAGGTAAGTTTTTAAATTTACTTAGTTCATCAGTTAAGAAACCACAAACTGTATTTAATGTCAAACAAGGAAGGGGTTAATTTTGTTCGTTCTACTTTGTTTCTTCATTTTTAGCACAGAAAAAAAACAGTTGTTTATGTGAAACAAGTAGGTTTAAGTTTGTTCCTTTCTTCGTTTTCATCAGGATAAACTGAACAGAAAAAAACAGAGTTATTTGAACAGTTAATTTATTGTTCGTTCTTAGCTTCATCATTTTTGGGACATAGAAACATTCAGTAGCTAATGGGAAAAGTAGGAAAGATTTTTCATTCAAACTTTTCTTCATCGAATAAGACAAAGAAACAACATTTGTTTATGTAAAAAAAAAAAAAAAAAAAAAAAAGTAAGGTAAGTTTGTTTTTACACGCTTTTAGTATAAGACAAAAAAACCCAAGAGGTTAAATTGAAAGTAGGTAAGTTTTTCCTTCTAGTTCGGTTCTAGGTTAAAAAAACGAAAAAAACAGTAGTTTATGTGAAACAGTAAGGTAAGTTTGTTCATGGTACTTCGTTCCATCGGGTAAGACAACAGAAAAAAACGTAATTGTGTAAAATAAGTAATTAAGTTTGTTTTTTCTACTTCGTTTTCCACCAGAGTAAAAAAACAACAAACCAAACTGAAAGTTTACGTGAAAAAAGGGAAAAAATAAGTTTGTTCGCTGTACTTCACTTCATCAGGAAAAGGGACAAGAGAAACAAGCATTTGTTTATGTGAACAAGTAGGTAAGTTTGTTGTTTTTTTATGTTTAAATCGGGCTAAGACAACCGAAAAAAAACGTTTTTTTACGGAAACAAGTAAGGTAAGTTGTTGTTTACTTCGTTCATCAGGATTGGGAAACAGAAACAAACGTGGTTTATGTGAAACATGTAATAAGTTTTTTCCCTTATTCGTTTCATCAGGATAAGACAACAAAAAAAAAAACAGTAGTCATGTTAAACAAGAAAAGGTAAGTTTTTTATTGCCCTTTGTTCATAGGAAAAGAAACAGAAACTAACAGAAATCTGTGTGAAAAAAGTACATAATTTTTTGGTTTGTTCTACTTCTCTCCCGGGGTTTTGGGACTACAGAACCAAACAGTAGTTTTGTGAACATTTTAAAGAGTTTGTCGCTGAAATTCGGTTCTTCGGGATGAGACAACAGAAAAAGAAACAGTAGTTTATGTAAAACAGTAAGGTAAGTTTGTTCATTGACTTTTTTTCATCAGAAAAAGACAACAGAAACAAACATTTACTTTTGTAAAAGAAAGTTGGGGTAAGTTTGTTGTCTACTTGCTTCATAGGATTAGAACAGAAAAAAACAGTAGAAAAGTAAAACAAGTAAGATAAGTTTTTTGATTGTACTTCGTTCCATCAAGATAAGACAACAGAAACAAACGGGTTTTTTATGTTAAACAATTTAAGGTAGTTTTTTCTTTGTAATCTTTGCTTAAGGAAAAGAAAACAGAAAACTAACGGTATCTGTGTGAAAAAAGGGTAAAAAAGGGTGTTGTTCTACTTCGCTCCACCAGAGTAAGACAACAAAACAAACAGTAGTTTAGTGAAAAAGAAAAGTAAGTTTGTTTGCTTTTCCTTTGTTCTCGGTTAAAGACACAGAAAAAAGCAGTTTTTTTAGTGAAACAAGTGAGGCTGTTTGTTCATTCTACTTCGCTCCATCAGGATAACGAACAAAAACAAATAGTTTTTTATTGAAACAAGAAAAGTAAGTTTGTTCTTTTATTTATGCTTCACAAGTATAAGATTTCAGAAGGAACAGTAGTTAAGTAAAACAGTAAGTTTAGTTGTTCATTTACTCTTTTCCCACGGGAATAAGACAAAAAACAAACAGTAACCTGGGTGAAATATTTAAAAAATTTTGTTTTTTTTTCTGCTTTCTCCAAAAGATTTAAGACACAACCCAACGTAGTTAAGGAAACATGTAAAGTAAGTTTGTTCGCTTTTACTTCGCTTCATAAAGACAAGCCCAAAGAAACACCCGTGTTTTTTTGTAAAAACCATTTTGGTAGATTGTTCGTTCAAATTCGTTATCAGGATAAAAAACCCGAAGAAACAGTGTTTATGTGAAAAGTAAGGTAAGTTTGTTAATTGTCCCTTTGCTCCACCCGGATAACAGACCAGAAACAAACAGTAGTTTATTGAAAAAAGTAAAGTAAGTTTGTTCTTTTCTGCTTAGCTTCATCGGGAAAAGGGACAACAGAAGCAAAAATTTGTTTATGTGAACAGAAAGGAAAGTTTTTTTCGTTTTTTATTTCTTTCCCTTCAGCAAAAGACAACGGGAAAAAAACGTAACTCTGTGAAATAAAAACATAAGTTTGTTTGTTTATTTTTTTCCCAAGAGTAAAATCAACAAAAACAAACAATAGTTTAAGTGAAAAAAGGGTAAAGTAAGTTTGTTGGGATGTACTTCGCTTCTCAGGATAATTAAACAGAAAAAAAGCAGTATTTATGTGAATGAAGAAAGGTATTTTTGGTTCGTTTACTTCGCTTCATCAGGTTTAGAAACGAAACAAAAAGTAGTTTAGGTGAACAAGAAAGGGTAAGTTTGTTCTTCCACTTGTTTGATCAGGATAATGACAAAACAAACAGTAGTTTATTTGAAAAAAAGGTAAAGTAAGTGTGATCGTCACTTAGCTTCTCAGTTTAAAGGACTCAGAAACAAAGAGAGTTTATGTGAAACAAAAAGGTAGTTTGTTCGTTCTCTTCGCTTTATGCAAAGACACCGAAACACAGTAGTTATGTAAAACATAAGGGTAGTTTGTTCGTCTATTTTCGCTTAATGGTTGACAACAGAAAAAAACAGTAGTTTAGTGAAAAAGTAAGGAAGTTTTTTTCCTTCTACTTCGTTATCGGATAATTTCAAGAAAACAAAAAGTAGTGTATACTAAACAAGTAAGGAAGTTGTTTAGTACTTCGTTGCTCGGAAAAGACAACAGAAACTACGTAATCTGTGTGATAAAATACTTTAAGTTGTTTGTCTACTTTGCCCCTCCAGAGTAAGACAACAGAAAAAAAACAGTAGTTTAAGTGAAAAAAGAAGTTTTTTTGTTCGCTGTATTTCGCTTCTTCATTTTTTAAGGGGAAAACAGAAAAAAGGGCGTATTTTATGAAAAAACAAGGGAATAAGGTTTTCGTTCTACTTAGCTTCATCAGGATAGACAACAGAAACAAACGTGGGTTTATGTGAAAAAAGAAAGGTAATTTTCTTCATTGTACTTCGCTCAACAGGATAATGACGAAACAAACAGTAGTTTTTTTGAAACAGTAAACTAAGTTTGTCGGTTCACTTAGTTATCAGTATAAGACATGAGAAACAACTTAGTTAATGTGAAAAAGTAAGGTAAGATTGTTATTCTACTCTCTTCATCAGAATAAGACAACGAAACAAACTGTGTTTTGTGAAACAAGTAAGGGTTTTGTTTGTTCTTTTACTTGGGTTTAAATCAGTATGAGACAACAGAAACAACAGTAGTTAAGTGAAAAAGAAAGGAAAGTTTGTTCATTGACTTCGTTCCATCAAGATAGGAGAACAGAACAACGTAATCTGTGTGAAATAATTAACATAAGTTTTTTTGTTTACTTCGTTCCACGAGGGAAAGACAAAAAACCCCAAACAGTAGTTTAAGTGAAACAAGTAAAAAAGTTTTTTGGGCTGTACTTCGTTTTCATCGGGAAGACAACAGGAACAAGAGTAGTTTTGTGAAAAGAAGGGTTTTTACGTTTGTTCGTTTTTTGGCTATCGTACAAGACCATAGAAAAAACAGTGTTAATGTGAAAAGAAAGGTAAGTTTTTTTCCTTTTTTTTTTTTTTTTTTTTTTTTCTTCATCGGTTTTAAGACAACAAAAAAAACAAACATATTTTAGTAAACAATTTACGAAAGTTTGTTATTGAAAGTCTTTCCCTCAGGATAAGACAACAAACAAAAGTTTTCCGTGTAAATAAGTAACATAAGTTTGTTTGTTTTTTATTCGCTCCCGGGGAAAGGAAAACAAAAACAAACAGTATTTTAAAGTGAAAAAAGTTAAATAAGTTTGTTCGTTTGTACTTGTTCATCAGGTTAACACACAGAAAGAAAGCAGTAGTTTTGTTAACAAGTAGGTAAGTTTTTTAAATTTTACTTCGCTTATCAGGCTAAACAAAAACAAACAGTTGTTTTGTGAAACAAGTGAGGTAGTTTGTTCATTCTATTCGCTTCTCAGGTAAGACACAGAAAAAAAACGTATTTATGTTAACAGGGTAAGTTGTTCTTGTACTTCGCTCCACCCGGAAAAACTGAACGAAAAAAAACAGTGTTTATGGAAACAAGAAAGGTAAGTTGGTTGGTGAAATTTCGTTCTTGGATAGACAACAGAAGCAAACAGTAACTGTGAATTAAATTTAACATAAGTTTTTTGTCTATTCTTCCCAAGAGTAAATCAACAGAACCAAAAAATTTGTTTATGTGAGACAAGTAAGTAAGTTTGTTCGTTTTCTTCGTTTCATCAGGATAAGACACAGAAATAAGCAGTAGGTTATGTGAAAGAAGAATGGTATTTTGATCGTTTCTACTTCGCTTCTTTGGGTAAGACAACCAAAAAAAAGGAGTTACTGGAACAGTAAGGTAAGTTTTTAAATCTACTTCGCTCGTCGGGAAATTTTTAGAAACAAAAAAGTAGTTTATGTGAAACAAGAAAGGGGAAAGTTTGTTCCTAAATTCGTTTCTCGGGATAATGAACAGAAAAATCAGTTTATTTGAATAAGTAATTAAGTTGTTGTTCTACTTAGCTTATCTTAAAAAAGACTCAGAAACAAAAAGTAGTTTATGTGAACAAGTAGGAAAATTTTGGGTTTTCGTTCTATTCGCTTCATCAGCTAAGAAAAACGAAACAAACAGTATTTTATAGAAACAATTTATGGTAAGCTTGTTCGTTTATTCGCTTCATCGTAAGACACAGAAAAACCCAGTAATTTATGTGAAACTAGTAAAAAGTTTGTTCATTGTACTTCTTTCCCATAGATAAGGAAAAACAGAAAAACCCATTTATCTGTTTTAAAATAAGTAACATATTTTGTTTGTTCTATTTCGCTCCACCAGAGGAAACACAACCAAACGTGGGTTTAGTGAAACAGGGAAAAAAGTTTGTTCGCTTTTAATTCGCTCTTGGGAACACAACAGAAAGAAGCAGTATTTTTTTGGGGGAAACAAGTAAGGTAAGGGTTTGTTGTTTACTTCATCTAGGCTAACAACAGAAAAAACAGTATTTAAATGTGAAAAAAGTAAGGAATTTTGGGTTCTTTTCTACTTCGCTTCATCAGGATTGGGAACAAAACAAACAGTAGTTTATGTCAAACAATTTTGGAAAGTTTGTTCCTTCTACTTGCTTTAAAGGAAAGCAACAGAAATAATAGTAGTTTATTTTTAAAAAAAATATGTAAGTTTTCATTGTACTTCGTTGTTCGGGTTAAGAAAAGGAAAATAACAGAAATCTGTGTAAAATAAGTAAATAATTTTGTTGTTCTAATTCCCCCCCCAGAGTAAGACAACAAAACCAAACAGTGTTTAAGTGAAACAAGTAAAGTAAGTTTGTTCGCTTTTCTTCGCTTCTTTAGGATAAGACACAGAAACACGCAGTAGTTTTGTGAAAATGAGGTAGTTTTTTTCGTTCTACTTTGCTTCACAGGATTAGACAACAGAAAAACCCTGTGTTTATGGAAACAAGTAAGGTAAGTTTGTCATTGTACTTCGCTCCATCGGATAATGAACAGAAACAAAAGTCTTTATGGAAACAGTAAGGTATTTTGTTCTTGTATTTCGTTCCATCGGGTTTTGACAACAGAACCAAACAAATCTCTGTGAATTAAGTAACATAAATTTGTTTGTTCTTTTCTTCCCAGATAAATAACAGAACCAAACATTTTTAAAGTGGGGACAAGTAAAGTAAGTTTGTTGTTTGTACTCGCTTATCAGGTTTAGAAACAAAAACAAGAGTAGTTTTGTGAAGGAAGAAAGGTAAGTTTGTCGTTCTACTTCGCTTCATCAGGCAAAAGACAAGAAACAAACAGGGGGGTACTGGAAAAAAGGGTAAGGTAGTTTTTTCATTCCCTTCGCTTCTTCGGGTTTTTAGAAACAAAAAAAAAACGTAGTTTATGTGAAACAAGTAGGAAATTTTGTTCGTTTTTCTTCGTTCTTCAGGTTTGGGAAACAGAAACAAACATAGTTTATGTCAAAAAAGAAAGGGGTAAGTTTGTTCCTTTACTCGCTTCATCGGTAAGACAACAGAAAAAAATAGTGTTTATGTAAAAAAATTTAAGGTTAGTTTGTTCTTGTACTTTTTTTGGCTCGGGATAAGAAAAAAACGGGAAAAAACAGTATTCTTTGTGAAATAAGTAACATAATTTGTTTGTTCTTCTCTCCCCCAGAGTAAGACAACGGGAAAAAAAATTTTGTTTAAGGAAACAAGTAAAGAAATTTTGTTCACTGTATTCGCTTCTTCGATAAGACAAAAAAACAGCAGTGTTTTTGTGAAACAAGGGGTAAGTTTTTCATTCTATTTCGCTTCATAAGGAAAAGGCAACAGAAAGACAGTTTTATGTGAAACAGGGTAGGTAAGTTTTTCATTGTACTGGCCCCACCGGATAATGAAAGAAACTAACGGGTTTTTATGTAAAAAAAAGTAAGGTAAGTTTTTTGGTTGTATTTCTTTCCCCAGGATAAGACAACAGAAAATCAGCTTCTGTGTGAAAAGTAACATAAGTTTGTTTGTTTATTCTTCCACAGATAAAACAGACCAAACATATTTTTAAGTGAGACAGAAAAAGAATTTTTTCGTTTGTACTTCGCTAATCGGATAAGACAAACAAAAAAACGGGGTTTTTGGGGAAAAAGAAGAAAGTAAGTTTGTTGTTTATTTCCGCTTCATCGGCTAAGACAACAACAAAAGTGTTACTGTGAAACAAGAAATTTTTTTTTTGTTCATTCTATTCGCCCCATAAGGATTAGACAAAAAACAAAAAACAGTTTTTTTGGGGAAAAAGAAAGGTTTATTTTGTCTTCCCTTCGTTCACAGGATAATAAAACGGGAAACAAACAGTAGTTTTTTGAAAAAAAAGAAAAGTAGTGTGTTCGTTCACTTTGTTTTCTCAGTTTTAGCTTCAGAAAAAAAGGTAGTTATGTGAACAAGAAAGGGTAAATTTGTTCGTTTACTTCGCTTATCAGGCTAAGACAACAAAACAACAGTACTTAATTGTAAAAACAAGTAAGGAAAGCTTGTTGTTCAAATTCATTCATCAGGATTAGACAACGAAACAAACAGGGGTTTATGTGAAAAAGTAAGGTAAGTTTGTTCCTTTACTTCGCTTCATCAGGATAAGACAAGAAAAAAGAACATTTGTTTATTTTAAACAATTTAAGGTAAGTTTGTTCATTGTATTTCCCCGTTGCATCAGGAAAAGACAACGAAACTAACAGTAATCTGTGTGATATAAGTAACTTTAGTTTGTTTGTTCTACTTTGTCCACCAGAGTAAGACAACAGAAACCAACGTATTTTTGGTAAAACAAGTAAATTTAAGTTTGTTCGCTTTTCTTGCTTTTTCAGGATAAGACAACAGAACAAACTTTTAGTTTATGTGAAAAGTAAGGTAAGTTTCTTCATTGTACTCGCTCCATAGGAAAAAGTGAAAAAAACAAACAGAGTTTATTGAAACAGTAAAGTTGTTTTTTCGTTCCACTTACTTCTTCAGTGTAAGACTTTCAGAAACAAACAGTTTTAAATGTGAAAAAGTAAGGAAAAGATGGTTCTTTACTTCTTCTTCATCAGATTAAGACAAAGAAAAAAAACAGTATTTTATTGAAAAAGTAGGTTTAGTTTTTTCTTTACTTGACTTCATCCACAAACCAAACAAATCAGTATTTAATGTGAAAAAGTAAGGTAATTTGTTCCTTATACTTCGCTTCATCAGGAAAAGGGACAACAGAAAAAAACATAGTTCATGTAAAACAGAAAAGGAAAGTTTGTTCTTTGTACTTCATTCCTCAGGAAAAAGAAAACAAAAACAAACAGTAATCTGTGTAAAAAAAGAAAACAAAAAGTTTGCTTGTTCTATTTCGCTCCCCAGAGGGGACAACAGAACAAACAGTTATTTTTTAAAGAAACAATTTAAAATAGGGGGGTTCCCCTGTATTTCGTTTTCCGGGATAAACAACAGAAAGAAGCGGGTAGTTTATGTGAAAAAAAGTAGGAATTTTGTTCTTCTACTTCGCTTAATTGGCTAAAACAACAGAAACAAAAAATAGTTAATGTGAAACGGGTTTTGAAAAAGTTTGTTCGTTCTACTTCCCCTTCTCGGGATTGGGACAAAAAGAAACAAACGGTTTATGTCAAACAAGTAAGGTAAGTTTGTTCCTTCTACTTCGCTTCTTCGGGATAGACAACAGAAAAAAATTTGTAGTTTATGTTAAAAAAAGGGTAAGGAAAGTTTGTTCTTTGTACCTTTTGCGTCGGATAAGAAACGGGAATAACAGTATTCTGTGTGAAAAAAGTAAATAAGTTTGTTTGTTCTACTTCTCCCCCCCAGATTTGACAACAGAACCAAGTATTTTAAAGGGGTGAACAAGAAAGAAATTTTTGTTGCTGTATTCGCTTCATCGGATAAGAACCAGAAAGAAAAACTAGTTTATGTAAAACAGTGAGGTAGTTTGTTGATTGTAATGCTCATCGGATAACTGAACGAAAAAACAGTAGTTTATTTGAAACAAGAAAAGTATTTTTGTTCGTTCTACTTGGGTTCTCGGGAAAATTAGACAACAGAAAAAAACAGTAGTTTGTGAAACAAGAAAGGGTTTAGTTTGTTCGGTTTTTAATTTGTTTCAAGGATAAGACAACAGAACAAATTAGTGTTTTGTTAAACAAATAATTAAGTTTGTTCATGTACTTCGTTGCATCAGGTAAGAAAGAGAAACAAACAGTAATCTGTGTAAAATAGTAATTAAGTTTGCTTTTTCCCTTATTCTTCCCCAAGAGTAGACACAAAACCCAAACAGTATTTTTATTTTGAAACAATTTAAGAAGTTTGTCGCTTTTCTTCGCTTCATCAGGTAAAACAACAGAAACCGCATTTGTTTATGTGAAAAGTAGTAAGTTTGTTCGTTCTACTTTGCTTCATCGGAAGACAACAAAAGAAACTTTATTTTATGTGAAACAAGTAGGAAAGTTTGTTCCCTTTGACTTGCCCCATCGGATAACTGAACGAACAAAGAGTCTTTATGTGAAACAGAAAGGGTAAGTTTGTTGTTGTATTTCGTTCAATCAGGATAGAAAACAAAAAACCAAACAGTAATCTCTGTAAAAATAAGTAAAAAAATTTTTGTTTGTTCTACTTCTTCCACAGGTAATTCACGAACCAAACAAATATTTTTAGTGAGACAATAAAGAAAGTTTGTTCGATGTATTCGCTTCATAGGA
Source organism: Dipus sagitta (assembly GCA_036346955.1). NCBI lineage: Eukaryota > Metazoa > Chordata > Mammalia > Rodentia > Dipodidae > Dipus > Dipus sagitta. The sequence goes on along the minus strand of JAEEGE010000311.1, from coordinate 9,089 downwards.
TAAGACCAGAAACAAGCAGGTTTATGGGGAAGGGAAGAAAGGTAAGTTTGTGTTCTTCGCTTCATCAGGCTAAGACCCCGAAAAAACAGTGGTTTTGGGGAAAAAGAAAGGGGAAGGGGGGTTCATTCCATTCGCTTCTCAGGTTAGACAACAGAAACAAACAGTAGTTTATGTGAAACAAGTAAGGAAAGTTTGTTCTTTTCTACTTCGCTTTTCAGGATTAGACACAAAAACAAACATTAGTTTATGTCAACAAGTAGGTAAGTTGTTCCTTCAAATTGGGCTTCTCAGGATAAGCAACAGAAACCATAGTAGTTTAGGGAAAAAAAGAAAGGTTTAAGTTTGTTCATGTATTTGTTGCATAAGGTAAGCCCACAGAAACTAACAGTTTTCTGTTTTGAAATAAGAAAAAAATAAGTTTGTTTGTTCTACTTCTATCCCCCCAAGAAACCAAACCCAAAAGTAGTTTAAGTGAAACAAGAAAAGTAATTTGTCATTTTACTTCGCTTCTGCAAAAGGGAAACGAAAAGCGTGTTTATGTGAAACAAGTGAGGTAAGTTGTTCATTCTACTTCGCTTCATCAGGATAAGGCAACAGAAAGAAAGTAGTTTTTGTGAACTTTGAAAGGTAAGTTTGTTTTGTAATTCGCCCCTTCCGGTTAACTGAACAGAACAAACAGTATTTTAGTGAAAAAGTAAGGAAAGTTTGTTGGTTGTATTTCTTTCCCTCGGATAGCAACAGAAACAAACAGAAATTTCTTTTGTGAAATAGTAACTTAGTTTGTTTGTTCTCCCTTCTTCCCACAGAGTAAATCAACAGACCAACAATAGTAAGGAGAAAGGGTAATTTGGTTTTTTCGATGTATTCGCTTCATCAGGATAAGACAAGAAACAGCTTTTGGTTATGTAAAAGAAGAAAGGTAAGTTTGTCGTTTACTTGCTTCATCGGCAAAGAAAACAAACAAACAGTAGTTATGTGAAACAAGTAAGGAAAATTTGTCATTCTACTTCGCCCCTTTGGATTAGAAACCCAGAAAAAAAACAGTGTTTATGGAACAAGTAGGTAAGTTTGTTCCTTCCCTTCGTTTTTCAGGATAACTGACAGAAAAACAATTTAGTTTATTTGAAACAAGTAAAGAAACGTGTGTTGTTTACTTTGCTTCATCATTTAAAAGACCAAAAAACAGAGTATTTTTGGGAACATTTAGGTAAATTTGTTCGTTCTACTTGCTTCATAGGCTAAGAAAACCCCGGAAACAACAGTACTTAATTTTGAACAGTAGGTAAGTTTTGTTTTTTTTTACTTCGCTTCATCAGGATTAGACAACAGAAACAACAGTGGTTTATGGAAACAGTAAGGTAGTTTGTTCCTTCTCTTCGCCTCTCAGGAAAAGGGACAAGAGAAAGACATTTGTTTTATTAAAAAGTAAGGTAGTTTGTTCTTGGGTACTTGTTGCATCAGAAAACACAGAAATAACAGTATTCTGTGTGATAAGTAACATAGTTTGTTGGTTCTACTTTGCTCCCCCGAGTAAGCCAGAACCAAAAGGGGTTAAGTAAAACAAGTAAAGTAATTTTGTTCGCTGTACTTCGCTTCATCAGGAAAAGACAACAAACAAAATTAGTTATGTGAAACAAGTAAGGTAAGTTTGTTCGGTGTAATTCGCTCCTCAGGATAACTGAACAGAAACAAATAGTAGTTTATTTGAACAAGTAATGTAAGTTTGTTCATTCTACTTTGCTTCATCAATATAAGACATCAGACACAAAACAGTAGTTATGTGTGAAACAAGTAGGTAAGTTTGTTCGTTCTACTTCGCTTCATCAGGATTAGACAACAGAAAACAACAGTAGTTAATGTGAAACAAGTAAGGTAGTTTGTTGATTGTACTTGTTCATCAAGACAAGACAACAGAAAACAAACAGTATTTTGTTAAAACAAGTAAGGTAACTTTATTCTTCTACTTCGCTTAATCAGAATAAAAAAACAGAAACAAACAGCAGTTTATGTGAAACAAGTAAGGTAAGTTTGTTCATTGTACTTCGCTTCATCGGGATAACGGAACAGAAACAAACAGTAGTTTATTTGAAACAAGTAAAGTAAGTTTGTTCGTTCTACTTAGCTTAATCAGTAAAAGCCATCAGAAAAAAACAGTAGTTAATGTGAAACAAGCAAGGTAAGAGTGTCCATTCTACTTCGCTTCATCAGAATAAGACAACAGAAACAAACAGTAGTTAATGTGAAACAAGTATGGTGAGTTTGTTCATTGTACATCGTTGCATCAGGATAAGACAACAGAAACTAACAGTAATCTGTGTGAAACAAGTAACATAAGTATGTTTGTTATACTTCGCTCCACCAGAGTAAGACAACAGAACCAAACAGTAGATTAAGTGAAAACACGTAAAGTAAGTTTGTTTGTTGTACTTTGCTTCATCAGGATAAGAACAACAGAAACAGCAGTAGTTTATGTGAAACAAGTGAGGTAAGTTTGTTCATTCTACTTCGCTTCTTCAGGATAAGACAACAAAGAAACAGTATTTATGTGAAACAAGTAGGTAAGTTTGTTCATTGTACTTCGTTGCTCAGGAAAGACAACAGAAAAATACAGTAATCTGTGTGAATTAAGTAACATAAGTTTGTTTGTTCTACTTTGCTCCCAGAGGAAGACAAACTGAACCAAACAGTAGTTTAAGTGAAAAAGTAAAGTAAGTTTTGTTCGCTGTACTTCTCTTCATCAGGATAAGACACCAGAAACAAGCAGTAGTTTATGTGAAACAAGTGAGGTAAGTTTGTTCGTTCTACTTCGCTTCATCGGATAAGACACAGAAAGAAACAGTAGTTCATGTGAAACAAGTAGGTAAGTTTGTTCATTGTACTTCGCTCGTCGGATAACTGAATAGAAACAAACGTATGTGTATTTGAAAAAGTAAAGTAAGTTTGTTCGTTCTACTTAGCTTCATCAGATTAGACAACAGAAACAAACAGTAGTTAATGTGAAACAAGTAAGTTAAGTTTGTTCAGTGTAATTCGCTCCATCAGGATAACTGAACAGAAAACAATAGTAGTTTATTTGAAACAAGTAAAGTAAGTTTGTTCGTTCTCCTTAGCTTCTTCAGTATAAGACATCGAAACAAACAGTAGTTTATTGTGAAACAAGTAAGGTAAGTTTGTTCGTTTCTACTTCACTTCATCAGGATTAGACAACAGAAACAAACAATTGTAATGTGAAACAAGTATAGGTAAATTTGTGTTTGTACTTCGTTCCTCAAGATAGACAAGAGAAACAAACAGTAATTTATGTTTAAACAAGTAAGGTAAGTTTGTTCATTGTACATCGTTGCATCAGGATAAAGACAACAGAAACTAACAGTAATCTGTGTGAAACAAGTAACATAAGTATGTTTGTTATAGTTCGCTCCACCGGGTAAGACAACAGAACCAAACAGTAGTTTAAGTGAAAACACGTAAAGTAAGTTTGTTGTTGTACTTTGCTTCATCAGGATAAGACAACAGAAACAAGCAGTAGTTTATGTGAAACAAGTGAGGTTAGCTTTGTTCATTCTACTTCGCTTCATCAGGATAAGACAACAGAAACAAATTGTAGTTTATGTTAAACAAGTAAGGTAAGTTTGTTCATTGTACTTCGTTGCATCAGGAAAAGACAACAGAAACTAACAGTAATCTGTGTGAAATAAGTAACATAAGTTTGTTTGTTCTAGTTTGCTCGACCTGAATAAGACAACAGAACCAAACAGTAGTTTAAGTGAAACAATTAAAAGTAAGTTTGTTCGCTGTACTTCGCTTCATCAGGATAGACAACAGAAACAAGCAGTAGTTTCTGTGTAAACATGTGAATTAAGGTTGTTCGTTCTAATCAGGATCATCAGGTAAGAGAACAGAAACAAACAGTAGTTTAGTGAAACAAGTAAGGTAAGTTCCTTCATTGAACTTGCTCCATCAGGATAACTGAACAGAAACAAACAGTAGTTATTTGAAACAAGTAAAGTAAGTTTGTTCGTTCCACTTAGCTTCATTCAGTATAAGACATCAGAAACAAACAGTAGTTAATGTGAAACAAGTAAGGGAAGATTGCTTCATTCTACTTCTCTTCATCAGAATAAGACAACAGAAAAAACAGTTGTTTATGTGAACATGTAAGGTATTTTTGTTCGTTCTACTTCGGTTCATCAGTATAAGACAACAGGAAAAAACAGTAGTTAATGTAAAACAAGTAAGGTAAGTTTGTTCATTGTACTTCGTTCCATCAAGATAAGACAACAGAAACAAACAGTAAACTGTGTGAAATAAGTAACATAAGTTTGTTTGTTCTACTTCGTTCCATCAGGAAAAGGCAACAGAAACAAACAGTAATCTGTGTCAAATAAGTAAAACAAGTTTGTTTGTTCTACTTCGCTCCCACGAGAGCAAGACAACAGAACCAAACAGTAGTTTAAGTGAAACAAGTAAAGAAAGTTTGTTCGCTGTACTTCGCTTCATCAGGATGAGACAACAGAAACAAGCAGTAGTTTATGTGAAACAAGTAAGGTAAGATTGTTCGTTCTACTTGCCTTCATCAGTACAAGACCATAGAAAGAAACAGTAGTTAATGTGAAACAAGTAAGGTAAGTTTGTTCCTTATACTCCGCTTCATCAGGATAAGACAACAGAAACAAACAGTAGTTTATGTGAAACAAGTAAGTTAAGTTTCTTCATTGTACTTCATTCCATCAGGATAAGACAACAGAAACAAACAGTAATCTGTGTAAAATAAGTAACATAAGTTTGTTTGTTCTACTTCGCTTCACCAGAGGAAGACTAACAGAACTAAACAGTAGTTTAAGTGAAACAAGTAAATATAGTTTGTTCGCTGTACTTCGTTCATCAGGATAAGCACAGAAAGAAGCAGTAGTTTATGTGAAAACAAGTAAGGTAAGTTTGTTCGTTCTACTTCCCTTCATCAGGATAAGACAACAGAAACAAACAGTATTAATGTGAACAAGTAAGATAAGTTTGTTCCTTCCACTTCGCTTCTTCAGGATAACTGGACAGAAACAAACAGTAGTTTATTTGAAACAAGTAAAGTAAGTGTGTTCGTTCTACTTAGCTTCATCAGTATAAGACATCAGAAACAAAGAGTAGTTTATGTGAAACAAGTAAGGTAAGTTTGTTCATTCTACTTCGCTTCATCAGGCTAAGACAACCGAAAGAAACAGTAGTTAATGTGAAACAAGTAAGGTAAGGTTGTTCGTTCTACTTCGCTTCATCAGGATTAGACAACAGAAACAAACAGTAGTTTATGTGAAACAAGTAAGGTAAGTTTTTTCCTTCTACTTCGCTTCATCAGGATAAGACAAGAGAAATGAACAGTAGTTTATATTAAACAAGTAAGGTAAGTTTGTTCATTGTACTTCGTTGCATCAGGAAAAGACAACAGAAACTAACAGTAATCTGTGTGAAATAAGTAACATAAGTTTGTTTGTTCTACTTTGCTCCACCAGAGTAAGACAACAGAACCAAACAGTAGTTTAAGTGAAACAAGTAAAGTAAGTTTGTTTGCTGTACTTTGCTTCATCAGGATAAGACAACAGAAACAAGCAGTAGTTTATGTGAAACAAGTGAGGTAAGTTTGTTCGTTCTACTTCGCTTCATCAGGATAAGACAACAGAAACAAACAGTAGTTTATGTTAAACAAGTAAGGTAATGTTGTTCATTGTACTTCGTTGCATCAGGATAAGACAACAGAAACTAACAGTAATCTGTGTGAAGTAGGTAACATAAGTTTGTTTGTTCTACTTTGCTCCACCAGAGTAAGACAACAGAACCAAACAGTAGTTTAAGTGAAACAAGTAAAGTAAGTTTGTTCGCTGTACTTCGCTTCATCAGGATAAGACAAGAGAAACAGAAGTAGTTTATGTGAAAAAGTGAAGTAAGTTTGTTCGGTCTACTTTGCTTCATCAGTATAAGACATCAGAAACAAACAGTAGTTTATGTCAAACAAGTAGGGTAAGTTTCTTCATTGTACTTCGCTCCATCAGGATAAGTGAACAGAAACAAACAGTAGTTTATTTGAAACAAATAAAGTGAGTTTTTTCGTTCCACTTAGCTTCATCAGTATAAGACATCAGAAACAAACAGTAGTTAATGTGAAACAAGTAAGGTAAGATTGTTCATTCTACTTCTCTTCATCAGAATAAGACAACAGAAACAAACAGTAGTTTATGTGAAACAAGTAAGGTATGTTTGTTCGTTCTACTTCGGTTCATCAGTATAAGACAATCAGAAACAAACAGTAGTTTAATGTGAACTAGTAAGGTAAGTTTGTTCATTGTAATTCGTTCCATCAAGATAAGAAACAGAAACAAACAGTAATCTGTGTGAAATAAGTAACATAAGTTTGTTTGTTCTACTTCGTTCCATCAGTAAAAGGCAACAGAAACAAACAGTAATCTGTGTGAAATAAGTAAAATAAATTTGTTTGTTCTACTTCGCTCCACGAGAGTAAACAACAGAACCAAACAGTAGTTTAAGTGTCACCCAGTACAGCCGTTTTTTCGCTGTACTTAGCTTCATCAGGATGAGACAACAGAAACAAGCGTAGTTATCTGAAACTAAGTAGGTAAGATTGTTCGTTCTAATTGCCTTCATCAGTAGAAGACCATAGAAAGAACAGTAGTTAAAGTGAAACAAGTAAGGTAAGTTTGTTCCTTATACTTCGCTTATACAGGATAAGGACACAGAAAAAACAACAGTGTTATGTGAGAAAGTAAGGTAAGTTTGTTCATTGTACTTCATTCCATCAGGATAAGACAACAGAAACAAACAGTAATCTGTGTAAAATAAGTAACATAAGTTTGTTTGTTTGCTTCGCTCCACCAGAGGAAGACAACAGAACCAAACAGTAGTTTAAGTGAAAAAAGTAAAATAAGTTTGTTCGCTGTATTTCGCTTCATCAGCATAAGACAAGACAGCGTAGTTTATGTGAAACAAGTAAGGTAAGTTTGTTCGTTCTACATCGCTTCATCAGGCTAAAACAACAGAAACAAACGTAGTTAATGTGAACAAGTAAGGAAAGATTGTTCGTTCTACTTCGCTTCATCAGGATTAGACAACCAGAATACAAACAGTAGTTTTTGTCAAACAAGTAGGTAAGTTTATCATTGTACTTCACTCCATCAGGATAAACGAACAGAACACCAACAGTAGTTTATTTGAAACATGGAATGTACGTTTCTTCATTCGACTTCGCTTCATTAGGATAAGACAGAGAAACAAACAGTAGTTAATGTGAAACAAGTAAGGTAAGTTTGTTCATATACTTCTCTTCATCAGAATAAGACAACAGAAACAAGACCTGTTTATGTCAACAAGTAAGGTAAGTTTGTTGTTCTACTTCGCTTCATCAGTATAAGACAAGAGAAACAAACAGTAGTTAATGTGAAACGACTAAGTTAGTTTGTTCCTTCTACTTCGCTTAATCAGAATAAGACCACAGAAACAAAACAGTAGTTTATGTAAAAACAAGTAAGGTCGTTGTTCGTTTATTCGCTTCATAGGCTAAGACAACCGAAAAACTGTGTTATGTGAAACAAGTAAGGTAAGTTTGTTCGTTCTACTTCGCTCATCAGGATTAGACAACAGAAACAAACAGTAGTTTTTGTGAAACAGTTAAGGTATGTTTGTTCCTTCTACTTCGCTTCTTCAGGATAACTGAACTGAAAACAAACAGTAGTTTATTTGAAAAGTAAAGTAAGTTTGTTCGTTCTACTTAGCTTCATCAGTATAAGGCATCAGAAACAAACAGTAATTAATGTGAAAAGGTAAGTAAGTTTGTTCTTTATACTTCTCTTCATCAGAATCGAAAACAGAAACAAACAGTAGTTTATGTGAAAAAGTAAGGTCGTTTGTTCATTCTACATTCGCTTCATCAGTATAAGACAACAGAAACAAACAGTAGTTAATGTGAACAAGTAAGGAATGTTTGTTCCTTCTACTTCGTTTCATCAGGAGAAGAAAACAGAAACAAACAGTAGTTTGTGTGAAACAAGTTAGGTAAGTTTGTTCATTGTACTTCGTTCCATCAGGATAAGACAACAGAAAAAAGCAGTAATCTGTGTGAAATAAGTAACATAAGTTTGTTTGTTCTATTGCTCCACCAGAGTAAGACAACAGAACCAAACAGTAGTTTAAGTGAAACAAATAAAGTAAGTTTGTTCGTGAACTTCGCTTCATCAGGATAAGACAAACAGAAACAAGCAGTAGTTATGTGAAACAAGTAAGGTAAGATTGTTCGTTCTACTTCGTTCATCAAGATAAGGCAACGAAACAAAGAGTAGTTTATGTGAAGCAAGTAGGTAAGTTTGTTCTATTCTATTCGCTTCATCAGTATAAGAAAACAGAACAAACAGAAGTTAATGTGAAACAGTAAGGTAAGTTTGTTCATGTACTTCACTCCATCAGGAAAAACAGAAACAGAACCAAACAGTAGTTTATTTGAACAAGGAAAGTACATTTGTTCGTTCGACTTCGCTTCATTAGGACAAGACAACTGAAACAACAGTAGTTAATGTGAAACAAGTAAGGTAAGTTTGTTTGTTCTAATTCGCTTCACCAGGGTAAGAAACAGAAACAAACAGTAGCTTATGTGAAACAAGTAAGGTAAGTTGTTCGTTCTACTTTGCTTCAACATGTGTATAGGCAACAGAAACAAACAGTAGTTAATGTGAAACAAGTAAGGTAAGTTCGTTCGTTCTACTTCTCTTCATCAGAATAAGACAACAGAAACAAACACTAGTTTATGTCAAACAAGTAAGGTACGTTTCTTCATTCTACTTCACTTCACCAGTATAAGACACAGAAAAAAACACTAGTTAATGTGAAACGAATAAGGTAAGTTGTTCTTCTACTTCGCTTAATCAGAAAAAGACAACAGAAACAAACAGTAGTTTATGTGAAACAAGTAAGGTAAGTTTGTTCTTGTACTTCGCTCCATCAGGGTAACTGAACAGAACAAAGAGGAGTTTATTTGAAACAAGTAAAGTAAGTTTGTTGGTTCTACTTAGCTTCATCAGTATAAGACAACAGAAAAA